>VYZU01086245.1:9549-21113 GCA_013401355.1 Ceyx cyanopectus | reverse complement strand
TTGCTTTTTCAAAAGGAAAGAGAAAATGGAGTTCTTTGGGGGTTTTTATATTGGTTTACTTGTCACTTTTAATCTTGAGGGAATGCTCTTGCTTATACCTACCCTTCTCTGGCAGCAGGATAGCTATTAAACTGCTCTTATTGGAAACAAATGCTTAAGAAAAAAAAAAAATCAAACCTAAGTTGTTGTGGGTTTTTATTCTCATCCAAACTATTACAGTGATGGAGAATTCAGCAGAATATTGTGGAAGGTGGTTAAAAAATATGGAGCTCTACTTAAGATACTTTGAATCCAACAAACCCATTAGGATGTATAATTTTGCAGTCAATGGAAAGCCATTATTTCACATGGCTGCCAGTTACAGAACTGATCACCATAACACACTGCAATATTCAAGAAGTCTGGAGCAAAAAGCTGAACATACTTTAGGCAGTAGCTGAGTTTGGAACCAATACACTTTGGTTAAAATACTTCAAATTAGTTCATGTTTAGCTACATCCCTGTGCTCGAGTCATCTTTTATATAAATTGTACAGAAGAAAAATGTATTTGAAATCTGTATAGGGGAACATTATTCCCATATATTAGTTGTTCTACTTCATATCAGCTCCAAAGGGCTCTTGTGGAGTGCATGAAGCATGGAAGTGTTCAGCCCACACTGTCCTTTGGTTAGGTTCCACTGAAGTCAGGGAGGATGCATCAGTAATGAATCAAACCAACCTTATTCAGGCTGATTATGCTTTCCTGCAGTAAACTGCATTTTGGAAAAATGGTGCCTGTAACATTCATAAACACATGACAAACTGATCCTGAACACATACAGGTATCAAAGGAGAACTTTTCAAAATGTTTTATTTCTATGCTAAAGCTTCTATGAAGATCTCAGTAGCAAAATGCAAACAAATTAAAATGAGCAAGTGAGGAAAAACAATAAGCCTGTTATCCTCCCAGGAATATATTCTCTGTCATTTCAGAGACTTGGCTTGCAGACAACTTGGTTTTCCTTGCAGCTTTAACAATTTTCCTGCTGCTTAATTCATCCATCCTAACCTAACATTTAAATGTTGTTATAAGAATCTCTCAGTCTTTTTGACAGTTAGCCAAGATCTCAGTCTTCTTGGTTTACATTGAGCTAGCTCCAGTGGAAACAAAATAAATTTGATTACTATCCATACATCTTCTTTTTTTATTATTCACACCCACAACTACATTATCAGAATGACAGACAACCTTTAAAAGTCACAAGTGAAAATATCTTCTGTTCTCTGTTGGTAGGAGTGATAAACTACCTTGATTTTATTTGTGTATTTATCTTTAAATTAAATAATCAGACCAGGTCCACGATAAGAGCCTTGAATTTTGTGCAGAAATTGGGAAAGTATGTGGGTGTTAATGCTTCTTCATCATGGTGAAGTCATCATGTCACAGTCATTACAGTGGCAAAACAGAACTGCAATGGGAGGGCCCAGTTCCAAAGGAAAAGGCAGTGTCTGCTGGCTTGGGAGAAGCTCAGAAAGTCTTTTGGATGAGAGTATTTTGGAGAATCCTTTTATTTAATTCTGTATTCAGCAGATCAGTGCCTACAGCAGTTACAAACTGTTGCATTATAGAAGAAAAAACAGTCTTGAGGGAGAGATTTTAGCTAGGTGGAACCAAATGGTCGATTTCTGTTCCTTACACAAGTATTTTTTTTTTGGAAGACTGTGGACACACAGCAAGTTCTCTGGCCCTCAGTTCATCCTCTGTTCCAAATTCCTGCCTTACAAAGATATTATGAAAATTTAAATGCATTGTATGAGTGTTCATTTGGACAGCAGGCAAGTTTCTGCACACTCAAGTGGAAAGAAAAGCCATACAGCCTGCAGCTAAAAAAGAATATATCCCCTGTGACCAGTAATTTCAACACAGCATCATGCCTTATGACCCAGCTGGTCTGTTCCTACATCATTACAACAGTATTCCTGCAGTACTGACAGGAATTTATTTCTTACTTACCTAGTGAGAAATCCCAAGACAGCACAAGATGTTGCATGGTAATTACATTTTTCTCAGTGGGATCACTGAATGACATATTGTGATATAACAAGAGGCAACTGTGAATTTAACTTGAGTCAGCACAGTAGACTTTGCACAGTACAAAAGGTTTCCAGATGAGCATAGTGTGTGAACATAGAGGGAAATTTCTGAATACCTCACAGTTTCATGCATCCTTTGTCAGCACTGGCTTTCAAAACACACAGTTCTGGGCTGGCTGGTGAAAACTTCCTGCATTCATTTTTTATTTAGCTTTCATATTTGCCTTATTATTTAAAGACCATATCGTTTGCAGAATGGATTTATAGAAGACAATAATGATACTAATTTGTCAGAAGAATGAGGCATGTCAAAATACAAAACTTTTTTTTGGTATTTGCTCTCTGATGCCACTAAACACCTATTTCTTGTAACAGCAAATAAGCAGCACATATGACTATTCTGTAAAGAGGCCATTTGATCTCATTAAATTTCAGATCATTATTTGCACAGCTTTTTGGACATAACAAAATGAAACAGCAGAGTGCTCTGCTGCTCATTAAAGAGGTGGGCAAATTTTTGTATATATCACTCCATAATTGTCTTTTGCAAGAAATTGCAAGGGTGGTATTTGGGGAGGAAGAAGCAATAGAGACTGACACAAATGCTGGTTTTCATCTCACCTGTTTATTAGGGCAGTTAGCATAAGCAGAAATTCCCTTCTGTGAAAATAGAGTCTCTTTAGGTAATTTCTGGAAGAGTTTTAGTGCCAACCAACCATAGCCTTGATGCAAAATGTGCAGCTTGGAAGCAGAAAAAGTCTTCCCAGACCTGCCAGCCTCATTTCTAGAATGGACACTTACTTCACTGGCTTTTCTATTGATGCCATGCCCATTGTGTTCTTAAGAAAAAAAAAAAAAAAAGCAATAAAAAAAGCAAGCTAGCTGTCCATACAACTTTGCATTGCAGTTTCAGCCCTTTGGCCTCTTGAGTAATTTATGTCTTACACTGAGAGCAACACTTTTAAAGTCAGGCATCCCTTTGGGGCACAATAAAGTAGATACTCAGCTTTAGTTCCTGATGAGCAGATCAAGTACTTTGATTCCAAAGCATTGCAACTGGTGTGCTGTAATGACTGCTGAGCATGGCAGTGCCAAATATCTTCAGTTGCTATCAGACTACTCACCAGGGAGGTAATGCAATTTGCTTAAATTGCCAAATAGGAAAGTTTCCCTCCAACCTCTAAATAACTTGGTGTATCTTCAGAAGTCAACTTCCACATTCCAGAACAAAGCTGTGGGTTGGAAGGTAATTGTAACTCAGTATTATTCCCAGATCTCCTCATTACCCTGTAATTTGTGTTCCTTACAGCACAGCCCTGTTTTTTTGTTTGTTTTTTTTTTGTTGTTTTTTTTTTTAATATATATATTATGAATTATCTGTTGTTAATTCTGTTGTCTTGCCTGTTTTTATATCTAAGCAATCTTATCTACAACTAATCAATCTTACCTAAATACCTACATCCTGTTTATTTTACTACATGACTTCCTGCATTCACTTGGCTTTTTGGTTGTGTCATCATACAGATAGGCCCCTGACAAATCAGCCTTCTCACAAAGGTCACTTGTGGAAAAGTTGGTACATTCCCTCAATAACTGAGCCTTTCAGTCTCCTCAAGGACACTCAACACCTTGCAAAGTTGTGCTGTAAATAGCTGTGGAACAACACTGAATAAGGGAAGAA
This sequence comes from Ceyx cyanopectus, assembly GCA_013401355.1. Taxonomy (NCBI): domain Eukaryota; kingdom Metazoa; phylum Chordata; class Aves; order Coraciiformes; family Alcedinidae; genus Ceyx; species Ceyx cyanopectus. The sequence goes on along the minus strand of VYZU01086245.1, from coordinate 17,358 downwards.
CAGTAAATTATTTACACTAAATTCCTCNTAGGAAAAAAATAAACCACACATTTGATAAATTTGGGACACAGACTAAAAAGGCTTCTAAAGAAGATACAGAACAGGACAAGTACTTTAATATTCATAGCCCAGTTAAGATGGTATAACAATGTATTTGTGGAATGAAAATGTATAATCTAGCTGCCTAAAAAACAATACCCCCCAGAAACATGATTTTGGGGGTAAATTTCTTATAACTTGAAAATATCCTGTGNCTGTGAAAAGAGCTAGGAATAAACAGGTTCAGGATGCTTTATCACACAAGATGCTCTGCTGACACATTATTTCTCATCAAGTTCCTAGGTACTCTGTCTGAGGCAAGTTTTGAACTAATGTCTTTAAAATAAGGCTGGAGATAAAATGCTTTGACCATTCAGCCTAGGCATTATTAAAGACCTGAAACAAACTAATTCCTGGAGAGGCATTATATTTTCCACAGTATGACTTCTAGTAGACAGATAACTTCTACATTGCTTTCCACATCAGTGCCACAAATATATTTTCATGCAAGGCTGAGTGAAAATATGTTACAAGAAGATAAGTAAATGCACATTTTCCATCCTCAGCAGTCCAGCCTATTTTCTCAGGGTTAGGTTTTCCATTGAATATGCAACAACAATCAGCAAACGAGGTTTTTTTTCAGATTCAATATCTTTTAACACCTGAGATATGCATGATGGGGCAGCAAGCTGAGGGCTCAACAGGTTTGTGACATCTTATCATGGAGGTGAACAAACAAAACACCTGCATCACAGATGAGAAGGGGCAGACAGACTTCTGGCAGACAGTAGGAAGATAGCTGGAGTTTAGTTATGGGCTTGCACTTTGAGAGTAGCTTTGGATGGCATTCAGTGGGTTTTTTAGATCCAGGGAGAAAATGATGACATTTTCAAATGGCACTGGAATCAAGGAAAGCAAATGGTGAGAGAGCCTTTAGTCCAGACAATGAGACACAGCTTAGATCCAGTTCAACAACAGTGCTTAAAAAACCCAGAGTCATCCCTCCAGCATGTTTCTGAGTTTTGTGAGGGTGGGAAGAATATTTTCTCTATAGTGGATTATAAGCATCAAGAAAGAGGATGTTTCTCACCTTGTTAGCAGTGGAAAATGGAATGGGATTATCTAAATCATCACTTTACTCTCTAATAAGTCAAAAGCAAAATTTAGAAAACCTTAGATTATATGGAAAGATTCAATTTCCCATGAACAAGTCTAGTATTCAGCACTGTGTTGAAGGAGCCAACAGCCAGGATCTCCACATGCATCATGGTCTGAGGCAAGTTCCCCTGACTGGTGGTTCTCCTTTGCTGGGCAGAATACCAAATGTTGGTAATCATTCCAGAGTGCAGCCATTAGGTTCAACATTTGCTTTGTGTTCAAATCTGAGGAAATTGCTAGCTCTCTCTGAATCTGCCACTGGGGAAAGGGCTCACAACATTTTTCACTCTCTGTACAGATTGTCTGATAACCTGTAATTCTCAGACATCAGTTCTGGTAAGTGACACATAGGTGCTGTTCAACATTAGAGCTACCAGCATCTTTCAATGACTTTAATAACCAAAACTGTGATTCTTAAAAGTTGCCAATGATCCTTTTCAGCAATTGAACTCTTTTGTTAGAAGGTGGCAGAAAGCATTTGCTCATTGATTTACCAGCATCTCTTTTGGGGCAAGTAGAAGGAGTGCCTCTCTTCTCTCTTTTCAGCATAGCTATTTTTAAATAATTCCAAATCTAGCACAAATAGTTGAAGAATAAAAGCACACTATTTTCTAAACCAGTTCAGAGTCTCTGAATTGCTTCAGATTTAGCTCTGTCACTCACATAGTGTTTGGAATGGAGCCCAGGGAGAGGGTAGGAACAGCAAAGGTTGGTTCCCAAACAGAAGAAACAGTTAATCCCATTCCCAGTCCCAATCTGGTGATAACAATCTCAGCAGGATTTAATTCTTCCCTTCCAGAGAAATCAACAAAAACCTCTACTTATACCAGGGGGTTATACCAACAACAGATAAATTGGTATCAGGCTTAAAAACTATAGTGACAAAATACTGGCATTTTGAGGGCTTACATAGTACTGCTGCTATTGTGATGACACTGGTTTTATCAATACAGCTAGTAAGCACTAGGAAAAAAATAAACCACACATTTGATAAATTTGGGACACAGACTAAAAAGGCTTCTANGTAATTCTATTAATTCAAAGAGCTAATGACATTTACTAGTATTGTCATGCTGTTTTATTGCATATTTGAAAATAAATGGGAATACTCAGTGGTGTGTCGTTCTAAACAGACTAAATTTAGAGCCTTGTTCTCCACTCTTTCCATTCTATTTCATGAGACCAAATCCAAGTAGTAGTGCTTTGTGGCTGATTTGCAGTGGTGCAGTTGAGTAGGTGAATTACACCTGAATTACATGCACTACACCATACATGGAGAATGTCAGGTGTCCAAGAATCTTCCAGTGAAGGAGTGTGATCTAACCATTGAGGAAATACTCTTCCAGTCTTCTGTTTGCTCATTGTGCAGGATACCAGTTTGAGTCTGGAAGCAGAGAAGACAGATCTTGCAGCACTATGTCCAAAATAATTAGTCCAGACTAAGCAGGGATGGTGAATTTGGACTTGGCACCCACAAATATATTTGCACCATTTCTGTTTCAGAACAGAAATGGGTCAGAAGCAGTTTAGGTTGCCTAAGGTTGCCTGTACCAACACCTGAAGCAAAAGATGCATATGCAATGAATTAAAGAATGAGCTCCCAGCCCCCACATACTGGTGGTACCTGACAGAGCCACACTATTGGGGCTGTGAAACAGAATTTTGTCAAAATGAGTAACTTGGTTTATCCTTATCCTCAAGGCAGTAATATTTAATTGTGTTTGCACTGATACAAAACCTACAGCCAACTCAATATGTGGGCAGATGCGAAACAGCTCATAAAGCATCTTCTGTGTACTTTTCACAGCAGAAGGCTACAGATGACACAGCATGCTTTGCCACTAGGAGAATCTATTCTGCTATCATTGAACATGTCCTCCATAATTACAAGATGTGACTTCACTGTGCTAAATCCATAAGGACCAAGAAGCAGTTCCATATCAAATATGCTTAAATTTCCCTACAGTCTACCCTCTCACTTCAGAGGTTTTCTCTGAAAGAGAAAGAGGTGGCAATGCTTCATTTTTGTTGATAAAGCTTCAAAACAGGGAAGTATGCTTGAAAAAGCCAGATTCTCTGAGACCCACTGCTGGCTGGACTGAATGGACTGTGCATGTGTTCTCACACAGGGTTTCTTTAACATAGATTAATTAATGAAGCCATTGCTAGAAAGAGAACAATAACAAAAGTTCAATGTAAAAAACATACAGTTTGTTCTGAGCTGGTTTTAGGTTATGAAGTACTTCATCATGGATTATACTAGAACTAATATTACTCCAAAAGTCTCCTTTAGGTCTGCACCTCTGACAGATCTCACTCATTTTACCACCAAGATCCTCTGGTTGCTTAGTCACTAGTGTTTCTGAATCACTTCAGAACATTTTTGCTCTCTTCTACTACGTAGTTAATTGGGGAAAAATAAGCTAATTAATTAATCTGTTACTGTGAATAAGAGCAGCTTCTCCAAGATGATCATCTGCTGTGATGTAACTTTAGCGAGCACTAAGTTGACTTTGCCTAGCAACTAACTGGTGAGCAGAATTGTTTTCTCTTGGCTCCAGCTTCTGTCTTCATGCCAAGCAACAACCAATCAATNAGCAAAGGTTGGTTCCCAAACAGAAGAAACAGTTAATCCCATTCCCAGTCCCAATCTGGTGATAACAATCTCAGCAGGATTTAATTCTTCCCTTCCAGAGAAATCAACAAAAACCTCTACTTATACCAGGGGGTTATACCAACAACAGATAAATTGGTATCAGGCTTAAAAACTATAGTGACAAAATACTGGCATTTTGAGGGCTTACATAGTACTGCTGCTATTGTGATGACACTGGTTTTATCAATACAGCTAGTAAGCACTAGGAAAAAAATAAACCACACATTTGATAAATTTNTAAGGTACACCATAGAAAAATATCACATTAACCAATCAACTACATCTTTGAAAATGAATGGAACCTTTAAACACCATTTTATCACTCTGACTGGAAAAAGAAAATACTGTCTTGAAGAGTAGCAAGAAAGGAAGTGATTAGAGGCTGAGAAATTGTTTTCCAAGTTTTAGCTGGATGGTTGTATTGTAAACCCCTCAGATTCATTATGTTCACACTGCCAAGAACTACTTTAATGTAGTAGATGAGAATTGCTCTAATCTATTACCGTTGGCTGCCAAGAGTAATTCTATTAATTCAAAGAGCTAATGACATTTACTAGTATTGTCATGCTGTTTTATTGCATATTTGAAAATAAATGGGAATACTCAGTGGTGTGTCGTTCTAAACAGACTAAATTTAGAGCCTTGTTCTCCACTCTTTCCATTCTATTTCATGAGACCAAATCCAAGTAGTAGTGCTTTGTGGCTGATTTGCAGTGGTGCAGTTGAGTAGGTGAATTACACCTGAATTACATGCACTACACCATACATGGAGAATGTCAGGTGTCCAAGAATCTTCCAGTGAAGGAGTGTGATCTAACCATTGAGGAAATACTCTTCCAGTCTTCTGTTTGCTCATTGTGCAGGATACCAGTTTGAGTCTGGAAGCAGAGAAGACAGATCTTGCAGCACTATGTCCAAAATAATTAGTCCAGACTAAGCAGGGATGGTGAATTTGGACTTGGCACCCACAAATATATTTGCACCATTTCTGTTTCAGAACAGAAATGGGTCAGAAGCAGTTTAGGTTGCCTAAGGTTGCCTGTACCAACACCTGAAGCAAAAGATGCATATGCAATGAATTAAAGAATGAGCTCCCAGCCCCCACATACTGGTGGTACCTGACAGAGCCACACTATTGGGGCTGTGAAACAGAATTTTGTCAAAATGAGTAACTTGGTTTATCCTTATCCTCAAGGCAGTAATATTTAATTGTGTTTGCACTGATACAAAACCTACAGCCAACTCAATATGTGGGCAGATGCGAAACAGCTCATAAAGCATCTTCTGTGTACTTTTCACAGCAGAAGGCTACAGATGACACAGCATGCTTTGCCACTAGGAGAATCTATTCTGCTATCATTGAACATGTCCTCCATAATTACAAGATGTGACTTCACTGTGCTAAATCCATAAGGACCAAGAAGCAGTTCCATATCAAATATGCTTAAATTTCCCTACAGTCTACCCTCTCACTTCAGAGGTTTTCTCTGAAAGAGAAAGAGGTGGCAATGCTTCATTTTTGTTGATAAAGCTTCAAAACAGGGAAGTATGCTTGAAAAAGCCAGATTCTCTGAGACCCACTGCTGGCTGGACTGAATGGACTGTGCATGTGTTCTCACACAGGGTTTCTTTAACATAGATTAATTAATGAAGCCATTGCTAGAAAGAGAACAATAACAAAAGTTCAATGTAAAAAACATACAGTTTGTTCTGAGCTGGTTTTAGGTTATGAAGTACTTCATCATGGATTATACTAGAACTAATATTACTCCAAAAGTCTCCTTTAGGTCTGCACCTCTGACAGATCTCACTCATTTTACCACCAAGATCCTCTGGTTGCTTAGTCACTAGTGTTTCTGAATCACTTCAGAACATTTTTGCTCTCTTCTACTACGTAGTTAATTGGGGAAAAATAAGCTAATTAATTAATCTGTTACTGTGAATAAGAGCAGCTTCTCCAAGATGATCATCTGCTGTGATGTAACTTTAGCGAGCACTAAGTTGACTTTGCCTAGCAACTAACTGGTGAGCAGAATTGTTTTCTCTTGGCTCCAGCTTCTGTCTTCATGCCAAGCAACAACCAATCAATGATGCACTAAAAATTGGGTGGTAAACCAGGAGTAATCAACTAGAAATACGTGGGTTCAATATTTAAAGGCTTCTCTTGATAAGCCATGGCTGCAGCCCCCTCTCCTGGCTCCTAAAACACTTCATTTCTCTTCCATCATTGCTACTGCCCCTCTATCTTCTTATTCACGTTTGTTTGGTTGTTTTTTTCCTGTGATGTCCCAGCCTCACAGCCAGCTTGGCAGCTTGCTTTGTTTGCATGCTGGTTGGCTGGCCAATTTGCTGAACAGCACAGTGTGCATCTTAACCAGCTGGCCACTTGCATATGCCACATACTGTGCATAACGTAGCATAAAAGATAAGATTTATTAAATGTTTAGCTGTAAATCAGACATTAATCAGTTAATCAAGCTCTGCTGTTTAGGGCCATTTCCAGAGTGAGTGCTCTAATTGTGTTTCTTGCCAAGCACTTGACCTGAAATCATCCTGATTATCAAACTGGTCCACTGTGTTAAGCACTCTGAGTAGAGGGCAAGGGAGTAAGTAACAGAGAGCACAGCCATCTTTACATAGAGGAAAAACCCATGTGCAAGACATTAATTAAACAGTAGATGGAAGCTCTGACTCCATGAATTTATGATCTAAATCACAAGACTTAATATTTGGATAAAACAAGTAAGCTAAAATAAAATTGTGTAGGAATCCAGCTTGTGTTGGAGAGCATTTTTTTTTCTGTCCAGTCACCATTGTCCTGGGTAGAGGATTTAGAAGAAATGGTCTTAATGACAATTTACTACCTGACATGGATAGTTTTCCCCTTGCTCACTGAAATCTACCTTGCTGTGTTTTAATCCCATCATGGCTTGACTTAGCCACTGTAGTCAACAGTAGCCTTTCATGTACTTGAAGGCTGATACCACATCCCCTCTATGTCTTCTCTATACTATATTAGAGACATTGCAGGTTCTCTTTACACATCCTACTTACAGCATATGCCTTTTTTCTTTCTGTGACAGGTTGACATTAGTCCACATTAATCTTGTAAGCCACAGATCTTTTGTTCAGAGCTGTTATCTGTTCCCTGTCCTGTATTTACACATTCCCGTTGGGTACAGATAGGAATTTAAATGCATTCTTAGCTGAATCATATCCCACTTTTTCAGACTGTTTCTTGAGTTTATCAAGTTCTTGCCATGAAAACAAGACAGCTAAAGAAGACAGAGCAGAAATCATTTTTCTTGAAGTGATATACTTTCAACATTGCATTGTCAGGGTACTTACCCCACTCATTTTCCACTCAAAACAACAATACCTGTACTCAAAGCCAATATATTCTGAATAATCCCATTGCTTAAATTAGGAGAAAAAGAAATAATGTAACATGTCAAAATAGGATTGAAAACCCTTTTACTGTGTTTCTGTAAAACATGGCCTAAAGTCTGTGTGGTACCAAGAAAAGCAGCTCATCCTAACTGTCTAGGCAAATTCTTTTTGGTAAGGAAAACTAACATAATAGCTGCTTCCTACCACAAAGAGTCAAGAATGTCAATTCATGTGCATATATATATATGGAGAAAGAGAGGTATTTGTATAGAATGCAAAACCAAACAACAAATGTAAAATCAGTAACTTGGAAACAGCAGTGTCTATGACACAGACGGCCGCCCTTCCCTCCGATGATCAGCAGGGGGCGCCGGGAAACGCCGCTGAACAGGGAGAGGGGAGGGGAAGAAAACGGGAGAGAGAGATTTGAAAATCCCCGCTCCGCTTCCCCAGCCTGGACTGATCCATGGGGTTGTTCCTTCCCAGGTGAAGGACACTTTGCTCTTGTTAAATGTCATTAAATTTCTCCCTGCCCAGCTCTGCAGCCTGTCCAGGTCTCTCTGGAT
>VYZU01086239.1:1418-47927 GCA_013401355.1 Ceyx cyanopectus | reverse complement strand
AAGTCCTATAATGTCTTGTTGCCATTTTGAATGCTTTAGTCAAACCAACTGCTTTCTCCTAAAGAAAGGAAAAACTTTTCCTTCTTCAGGAATGGCTTTATTGAATGAAGCCATTTTTAATGAAAGAAATTGCACAACCCATAAATCTTTTCAACCTCCATGAAAAGCAACTGATGGTCTGTTTGCCTATGCATTATTTTTGTAACACACATAAAGCTGGGGGCACACATACTAATTTTTATGTAAGCATAAAGGTTTCTACCCTCACAAATATACTCTGGATGCATCTGTTAACATCAGTAACAAGACTCCAGCAATGCACTATCAGGTTATTAGGCATTGAAGTCTGTAAAAATAAAAAACTCTAAGCTATTATCTGAATATTTTTCAGCCCTTTTAATTATAATAAACCTACAAAAGCACATTTACAGAGAACTAATCCTTTAACCTCCCAACTTCTGTCCCAACAACTAGACATCAATATAATTTTGACATTCAGAGTAATTTCCAAGTACAGTTGACAACAATCGGGTGTTTCTAAAGATTCTGAACAAATGCACTTCTATCAGGATTTATACTTCACTACACAGGTTATCTATCAGGAATGACTTGTGAACAACAGTTGGCAAGACACATCTGTAAACAAGGGTTAACTTTGCAGCCTTGTCATTAGAGGAGATGTGTGAATGAGGTGCAGAAAAGCCAGTTAGAGGCCCAAAAGCTCGAAGTCATATTGATGAAATTAAAGCAATTTTGCAAGAAGTGCTTATTTAAGCTGACACTTGGCAGAAAAACTGACCAAGTGATGTGCAGTGAGAAAGAACATACTTCATTAGCATTGTACGTGTGAACCTGCACTGCCTGCACATGTGCAGTGCTTTGCAGTATAGCAAATTTTTTTCCCATCAACTACAATTCTGCTTGTAGAATGTGCATGAGATGCTAATAACTCAGAAGGAAGCCCGCAACCACCACACGAGCTTTTATGTTTTAAGTAATACAAGCATTACACAAAACCACAGCAAAACATCAGTTCCTCTGCATTCTTTGACTCAAATACAGACTCATTCCCAACTTGCTATATATTATGAAATTGTAAAGGTAAGATGTGGCTTCCAGAAAGGTGACAGAAAAACAATGTTATGTAAAGCTGTGCAAGACCTTCATTGATTTTCATCAGTTTTGCATTGCTGGAAGCAAGGCAGTGAGACAGCAGGAGCTATCTAATCAGTAGGGAAAGAAATATCTGTCATTCCTTAACAGTACAGTTCCCAGGATATTTGGGGAAGCAAACAGAGTCAAAATAATTCTGCAGGAAGTAGAGGGCAACAAAAAAAATCCTGAATTAATTGAAATGTGCATTTGAAAACATGGCTTAGAAATTTTGACAGAAGAGACAATATTACTGCCTGTGGTTCTGGCAAGATGACACCAAGCAGCAGATCAAGAGAACACTGTCAGAAGTGACCCAGGGCTCCTGGAGACCATGAACACAGTGAAATCATAAGGCACCCATGCAGACCACACCACCCAGATATGTTGACCTCTCCAGGTCCAAAATCATCTGAAAGAAGGCATTTATGTGTGGTTGCAACAAAAGGCATGTTTGCCTTGATTTAATTCAACAAAACAAGATTTTTTGCCTGAATTCTCATGGAAGCACAAGAAAACTTCCTTTCTCCTAGCCCAACTCCTCTGGCTAGGAATAAAAGCAATACAAATGTTTTCCTTAATTGAGAAATTTTTTACATAGCATGAAGATTTCTGCTTCAAGACTATTTAAAATAATTGGTTTAATCTTTAACTTGCTACTAAATCAGGATAATCTTTGAGCATGAAAACATGAAATTACTATTAGATAAGAGACACCCCACTTTCCTTCCCCTCCAACCTGAAGAATGTATCTTCTCAACACCTCTGTAAACAATCATACACACATGTAATGACCTTTCTTGTATTTCAGTCTTTTTCTCTTTAACTGTATCTATATTTGCTACTTCAAAGTATTGTGATTTGCACAAAAGGAGGGCTGTGTGTGTAAGACCTTAACCAGAGTCCATGTGTGTGTGTGTCCCCCTCCCCCAGCCTATGCCATGAGAAAGATTATTTTAGTTACACCAATCAGATTAGAAATACACATCGATTTTTCCAAGGACATTAATTTGACATGTAGAGCCTTGTCTACAAAACAGGTATGAGAGACTTCATACATTTAATCATTTCTCTGATCTTTTAATCCATGTTCATGCCAACAGTCCCACTACAGAAAATAGGATCTGGGTGCTTAGGTGGGTAAAATGAATTAAAAAATTGTTTACTTGCTTGTATTAGGATTACTCACACACCAAAAAAATGAGTCTCATTACTATATTCATAGCTAGTAATATTCCTCATGTGCTTGAGAATTTCTATGATCTAGCCTTGGACAACTGGATGAGCTGGGGATTTCCATAATCTTGTCATAAGAATCTATGCATAAGAGATTAGAAGGTGGTTCATCTTTGCTGAGTGAGAAGCTGTAGTTCATTGCCCCTGCCCCACCATCATTCTAGAGAAAAAGATAATAAAAATCACCATAGAATAAGACAGCTTTATCTCTTTCTCGTCAGATTGGCATTAAGGTAGCAATCTTCAGAATGCTGCAGAATAATAGTGGAATTAAAGATTAACTTTCTCTTCTCATCTATACAATCTTACTTTTCCAACTCATCAGAAGGATAGCACTAGTGGATATAACTCTACATTTTAAGTGTGCTATTAGCAGGAAAGGAAATAACTCCAAATTGCTAAATATTAAAGTAGGTTCCCTTTGTTCATCTTTCTCATTGTATTCCCTGAAGTTACCTGGCTTTTTTGTCTACCAAATGTTTCTAAAATATGTTTTGTTGAATGTTTTTGTCTCCCAAATTAAAAAAATACACCACTGGAGGCAGGTGGTTACCTTGAAAATAGGAGATCTATTGGGGTAAGCTCTTTGCTTATATGTAACTTTTTTCTTGTAACTAACAAAAGGGGAAGAATGTCACCTTAGCTACTGATAGACACAGTTACATTTTTTCTTTCTGGTGCTACCACTTTTTCTGAGAAGTTTTGCATTACTTTTGCATTCTGACATTACAAACTAAACCAGTGCCTAAAAGCTTCCTCCTTTAGCCACTATAAAACTAAGTGCCAAATGGATCAATAAATATATAATAAATATTAAATCTTGAGCGCTCATCTTCCAAATTCTTTGCAAAAAGTTTTTAAGTGAGAACAGAACTAAAACTGTTCAATTATTTTACTTTTCAGCTCAGTTCTTCTAACTCACTACACTGTCTGAAGTTAGCAGCCTGTTCTCACAGGCAGTGTCTGCTTCTAGCAGTGATAACACTCAGATCTTTAGAGTTAGGACCAAGGGTTGGTGTGCAGACCAAGGCCACTGCTGGATCTTCTATCCATGATGGGAGGTATATAAAATAAAAGGCTGCACCTCTGTGGAGGAGCAGACAGGACAGGTGACCCCAAACTGATCTAGAGATTCCATCCCATATATGTCATTTTTGGTATTAGGCTGAAGGAATACCAAAGTCAGGCTCTCCCAGTCTCTTTCTCCCTTTGTTCAATGGCCATCTCTGTCCATTCTGTTTTCAATCCTGATCAGTGTGTTCCTGAACCCAGTACCAGCATCCAGTTCCTGAATACAGCTCCTGTCTGCTGCTGGACCCGGTCTGGGATTCTCCCTGTGCCTGTTCTACAGCATCAGTGGTGATGATGATGTATTTGCCATTAGGGGTGGGGGTGTTCAATATTGTTTTTTTACATATTTATATCTATTCAATTTTTCAATTACTATTTTCATTAAAGCTGTTCTAGTTTCCTTTTCCAATCCTTCAGTATCTGTCCTTATTCCCTTTCTCTTCCCCTGTGGGGAGGGAGGGGAGTTAGCAGAGAGTGTCTGTTACAGGTCTAGTGGGCTGCCCCTAAACCTTGACAAGTTTAATTATTTTAGTTCCTTTTCTCAGATGGGGAAGAGTTATATTATAAAAAATGAATAATGGTCCACACAATACAAAACTTGCTATAAGCATGCTTGACCTTGTACTGACCAACAAAGAGGGTCTGGTAGAGGATGTGAAGGTAGGAGGTACTCTTGGCTGTAGTGACCATGAGATGGTGGAGTTTAGAATTGCAGGCAGTAGGCACAAGGCCACAGGCAGGATTTCTACCCTGGACTTCAGAAAGGCCAACCTTGGCCTTCTCAGGGAACTGCTTGGAAAAGTCCCATGGAACAGGGCTCTGGAGTACAAGGGGGCCCAAGCAAACTGGCTAATATTCAAACATCATTTCCTCCAGACTCAAGATCAGTGTATCCCAAAGTGCAGGAAATCTAGTAAGAGAGATAGGAGACCTGCATGGTTGAGCAGGGAACTACTGGTAAAACTTAAGCTGAAGAGGGAAATATATAAAATATGGAAGGAGGGACAGGCCACTTTGGAAGAATACAGAGAGGTTGTCAAAGGATGCAGGGATGCAACAAGGAAAGCTAAGGCCTCCCTTGAAATTAAGCTGGCAAGGGAGGTNGCAATTTAATAAGAGCAAGTGTAAGGTGCTGCATCTGGGGCACAACAACTCCATGTATCAGTACAGGCTGGGGGCTGATGTACTAGAGAGCAGCTCTGGAGAAAGAGACCTGGGGGTCCTGGTGGACAGGGGGATGACCATGAGCCAACAATGCACCCTTGCGGCCAAGAAGGCCAGTGGCATCCTGGGATGCATTAGGAGAAGTGTGGCCAGTAGGTCAAGAGAGGTTCTCCTCCCCCTCTACTCTGCACTGGTGAGACCCCACCTCGAATACTGTGTCCAGTTTTGGACACCCCAGTTCAGGAAAGACTGAGATTTACTGGAGAGAGTCCAACGCAGGGCCACCAAGATGATTAGGGGAGTGAAGCATCTCCCTTATGAGGAGAGGCTGAGAGAGCTGGGGCTCTTTAGCCTGGAGATGAGGAGACTGAGGGGGGATCTCATCAATGTCTATAAGTATATTAAGGGTGAACGTAGGGAGGATGGAGCCAGACTCTTCTTAATGTCATCCAATAACAGGACAAGAGGCGATGGGACTAAGTTGGAGCACAAGAGGTTTAAGATCAACACAAGGAAGAACTTTTTCTCAGTGAGGGTGACAGAACTCTGGAAGGGGCTGCCCATGGAGGTTGTGGAGTCTCCTTCTCTCGAGACACTCAAGACCTGCCTGGATCTGTTCCTGGGTGACTTGGTCTAGGTGATCCTGCTCAGGCAGGGGGGTTGGACTAGATGATCTTCTAGGTCCCTTCCAACCCCTAACATTCTGTGATTCTGTTATACATATGCAAACATTGACTGTTTGCATCCTTCAGTCTTTGAGCAGAGTTGGACAAGCCTAGTTTTGCTCAGAGACAGTAGCAATCAAAGGTGAAAGGTATGATATAACTTACGATTCTATTCTCTCTATATTCTGGCCTCTGATGTTGGTGGTCTCCTCAGACTGACAAAACTTTGATTCCTGCTGTCCAATATCTCTATTTTTTTTCCTATGTCTTTCTTAATGACCTGCATTAGTGATTTTCCAGGCTCATTAAAACAGTCAATTACTCTGAAAATCACAAATTAAATTAGACAGCAAGAATATGTTTTCAGGTGATCTTTTCTTGGATGTCAATCTAAGATATGCAAAGAATTGATTGATACAAACTTGGGAGTTGCCAGCAGTGCTTTGATACCATACAGAACATCCATGAGCTATCGAATGACTGGAGAAGGTCAAAGACAGTGTTTACCTCTTAGACATGAAGTTAAGTATCTTTACTGATGAAAATACTGATAAGAAGGTAAAAAGGGGTATAAAAATCCCCAGAATATTATGGACTGATCAAACTGCATCAACTTAGTGTAGTTCTGATGGGGTTTTTGTGTGTTGAGATCACTTGATAGTTCTGGCTACTTGGTGTTTTTGGTCTTTTAAGTAATGGCTTAAACACATTAGGGAATACTCATAAGAGATATGACTGAGAACTAGAGATCTCTCTCATCCTGCATGGGCAGTTAAACTTTCCAGCTACCTTACTAGATCAAGGTAAATCTGTCTCTCTTGTTAAAATTATTGTCATACAAATCAGAAAAGCTCTAATTCAAAGAGAAACATGCTGTCTAAGCACAAAGACAGTGGGAAAACAGGACATGAAAGAATGGAGGAAATTACTGATGGCAAGAAGAGTGTCTGAAAAAAGTTATAGATCTAGAAGAGTACCAAAAAAACCCCAAACCTAAAACACTATGTTCCGATATGCAGACCATCACCTGCTTCAGCAGATAGTTTAAGGTTATTAAGTACCAAGCACCATTAAGCTTTGCTGCTACAATATCATATGTATCTCTAATCTGTACAAGACAATGCCATTAAAATATCATTAACATCAATATAGGGAAAATCTAAAAAAAAAAAAAAAAAAGGATAACTTGGTTGGCTTCATGAGCATTAGCAACTTTTGTTAACACCTCACATTTGGATTCCCTGGAGTAAGAACTCTTGGTATAAACTTTTAAGACTTTAGATTATAAATATATATTATAAATAGCAGCTTTACTACATGGTCTTTTTTGTTCTGTATGTCACCTTAAATTATTATGCCCAAAAGGTATGCTGCTGTCTAAATCTCAGTTATTCTTTTCATAGTTTATTTACAAAAGTCCCAGAGAACAAGAACACATTCTGTGTGCTAGCCTGGAGGAATTAAAGAAAAAAATAAATAGAAAAATAAAGCCTGATGAGATGAGCCAGTCCTGAAAGGACCCTTAAGCCGATTTCATAACAGCAACCCAAATTATTGTTAACTTCTACAATCTAACACAAAAAGAATGGGTGAAACAAGAGACTTCTCAACACTAACACATTACCTCCGAACTGTGTATGAACATGTGTAATGAAAGAATATTTTTGTAGCTTGTAGTTCATAACTTTATTTCCTATTTTGGAAACTTCCAGAGAGACCATTTCCAATCAAGCCACAGCTGGGCCAGATTAAAGCTGATGATTTAGTTCAAGCACCTGCTCCACAAGAAAAGCACCTCACCAAGTATCACAAGCTCAGCAAAACGCTGGGTTTAGAGGTATTTCGTAGGGTTTAAAAGTATTTAACGTTGGGATTTTGGTTTGTTTTATTTTAAATATAGGTGAGGCTTAAGTCCTCTCACCACCGCAGCTCTCGTTTGAATTTACCGAGGAGCTGCAAGTGCCGCACCAGAGACCTGGGCAGCGGCGCCGCCGCCCGGAGGGGAGGGGAGTCCTGAGGGTGAGGGAAAGGCGGCTCCGCCTGCACGCGCGCCCGAGCAGAAGTTGCCTCCAGCGCCATAAAACGGGTCCAAAGTGAGAAAGAAAAAAAAAAAACAACGAAAAAAAAACGAAAAAAAAAAACCTGAAAAAAAAAAAACAAAAACGAAAAAAAACCCCCAACAACCCACAAACAAACCCACCGCCTTTGTCCAGCGCACAAGGAAGAGAGGAACCCGGAGCGGGCATGAGGTTCCACCTGCGTGCCCGGGCCCGGCGGCCTCTCGTCTCCTCCGACATGCCAGCGCCAAGCCGTGACCGCCTTCACCTGGCTGGGTCCAGCAGCACCTGGGCGCCGACGCGGTACCCGCCCTCCGGCAGCTCAGCTAACGGGACGGGGGCGGCCGGGGCTGGCTTTGACTCAGCCCCGCGGAGCGACACGAAGCCCCTTTATCGTCTCAGGGTCACGCAAAGCGCCGTTGCTCCAGCGGCCACCTCATGTCTGTCGCTGCCGCCCTTCGCAAGGTTAAAGGCTGGGTCCCTGCCGCCTGCCCCAGCCGGGAGGAGTACGAGGCCCCACCTGGCCTTGACCCGCTGGACCAAGAGCGTTGCTCAGATGGAGCTGCACTAAGAAAGTACACCCCAGTAAACAGCTGTCTAATACGCTTCCCTTGTGTCTGAATGTAAACTTTCAGATGGAAGGACAGAGAGATGTTTAGTTCCTCATCCCTGGAAAACCATTCTCCTCTTTCCAGTGGCTTGCACATTTGGTCTAGTAAGAGCCTGATCCACAATGAGGATACACTGGTGTCCCAGAAGCACTTGAGAAACTGTGCAAGAGTGTCACCAGAGATGGGAAGAAAAATCGAAAAGCAACAGGTCTTTAACATCAGCCATAGAGTAACAGTACAAAAAAATTTAGCCCTTAGATGCTGGTCTAGGTATTTTTCTGTTCCTGTAAGACATGTAACTTCTGTGTGTTGTCTCACTTGACAGTTATGGGAATTTATTAATCGCAAGCCAAATAAACCATTTCATTTTCTCTTCTTTGGTTACCAAATCCACAGTCAGACAAGAGACAGCAGCAAGTTTCTCTGGCCAGGTTTACTGGCGATCAATCTCTGCTGTTACTGTAGCTTGCCTGGTTGTAATGCTCAGCAGGGAGCATGTGTTCCTACATGCTTTCTGAAATATTAATACACAAAATTGTACTGAGGTTTCTGATAGCAGCAGATTGGCTTCTCTGCGGTTTTCTGATTAGAGGTGTATTGGTGATTCCGAGAAGCCAGTGGCGCCGAAATGGGTTAAACCTAATAAGGTTTTGAAAGCTGATAGCATAATTTAAGAGGGCTCAGAGTCACAAAGCTACAGACCTGGCTGACCCCAGCAAATTACAGTGTTTGTTAATGTTCTGTTATAGACATCTTCTAGTCAAGCAAAAACAGATATATTAAGTGAAAAATTGACTTGTGGTTCACAGAGATAGGCTAGCCTTTCTGCCTTGTTTTTGACAGTTGATCGACTTCAATGTAAAGGAGGGGCATCATAGCTTCTTTTTTTTACCAGGGCTCTTGGGAATGCAACCTTCAAAAACATTAACTTCAGCTTCCAACTAAAGAAACATAATTGCCTGAAAATCTTTATCATCATAATCTTGCACAATATGTGCCCCTTGGGAAATCTAAAAACAATTTAAGGAATGGAAAGCATGGGAAAAATCCTTTTACTTTGAGCATGATGATTATAATCATATAAGCTTAGAATCAGTGCAACTGGAATATAAAGGAAGAGTGATTAAAAAAAGCACTAAAATTTATATTGTGCTTTCAGAATCAATGTTAATTAAATGAAGTGGTGGCCAACTCATGGTGTTTTAAACTGAATCTTCTTACTAAATGTTTAATGACAATAAGTTGGCTTAGAAACATTCATTGCAGTCTTTCGAGGAGGGTTTTACTGAAATTCTGTTTCCAACCAGGACAAGCTGACAGCTTTAAGAATCCAGTAAGTGAACAGGGAAAAAGGATTTTCATCGTTATTAAGTCTAAATTAATGCAAACAATGAACAGAGGTAACAGTCTCATGACTCTTATAATCTTGTTATGCTCCGAAGAAGGCATCTGAATTCCCATGCCTCTCCTAGTCAGTAGTGAAAACCCTCTCCTAGGTGTGGGCCAACACAACTGGAAACAGCAGTCAGCAGTTGAAGAGTGGGCAAAACAGGAATAAGGGTTCAAGGTGTCAACGGCACAGACCTCAGGTTATGTGTTAGCTGACGTTCTTGAGGCAGAAACTATAAGGCCCCTTTACTCAAAGTCTATGGCATCAGCTGCACCTTTTATTCTGTTTGGTGAAGTTCAATTTATAACTTTTATTACAAAACAATAGCCTGAATCCAGGCAAGGCCGAACATTCCATTTGGGTAGTTTTTCAGGCCTGAGAACCTTGCAGTCCTGACAGGACTGTCTGGGGAAGCTAATCCCTCACAGCAGAGGCAATATTTTCAGGCAGGTACTGGCCAAAGTGGCTTATGGTCTCCAAGCACGCTGCCCCTGCCCTCCCTCCCTACTGCTGCACAGACTGACCGCACAGTCCCAGCCTCAGGCAGAAACCAGAGCTTACAGGGAAGGGGAGGGGTGTTCAATGCTGTCTTGGGAACCAGGGGTCACCAGGCACTGCCTGGATCACTGAGGAGTTTAAAACATGCACTGTTGCAGTGTGACACAATAATCTCTCAATATGTCATTCCCTCAGTATGTTGCATTGCTCTAGAGGCAATTGATTCAGTTGTAAAATTTGCTTTGTTAAATAACCTTCTGACATGCCCCTTTTAGGAAATGAGAATTTAAGTACCATAAACAGCGTGAGTAGCCTGTGATGATCACAGACAGAATTCGAGCGTAAACTGGGATTAAAATGGTTTCTTACTGTTGGTGATGTCTGTGCAAAGAGCCCACCTGCTTTAAGGAAATGAAAAATACTCTGTTGGGTCTGCATTCTACAAAAAAAGCACACTTGGTGAGATTTTTACAACCGTTGGCTTAAAATCTTAAGCACTCTCCTGAATTCACTGCATCCATCTTCTGTGCTCGTGACTACAATGTCACTGCTGTCAGTGCTGCCCCAAGGCCCAATTCCTTCAATGATCAAAATATTTTTTTCTCTGATAATGCTTCTGGGGACACCATAATGGTGCCCAAATTAGCCTCAGAAGGGAAGCTTTCATTTTAGCTCTTGAAGTGGCCCCCCATTCTCATTCCAAGGTAAAATTTGGGGGAGGGGACTGTGGCCCATTGGAAGCAGTATAAACATTCTCTTAGATCTCAAACAGAGATCCAAGAAGTCAATTCCTTTTAATTTTGTTACTAGTTTATATAAATGTTGTGTTTTTTTAAAAAACCAAATTTTTTTTTTTTTAAAAACCACAACAGAGAAAATTTTCTAAATAATCCATAATGTATCTTGTCAATATGAGGGAAGGGATCTGCCTCTGTCTTACTGGTATTTAGAAAGCCCTCTAATTCTACAAGCTAAAATACATCAAGAACGTATTATTTTCAGAAAAAAATAAAGGCACTCAAGCAAAACATGCTACAAGTGAAAACTAAGCACTGCCAATTTGGCACTGCATAAAGATTTACAGGAAAAAAAAACAACCAACAAATACATGGAAATCCTTGGAATCAAACTGCTGTTATTAAATCATCCTAATTTTCATATAATGGTAAGTTTCAGTAGCATGTCCACTTCTGAGAATGTAAAAACAGTAGGATAATGCCACAATAAAATATGAGAAATATGTGTTGACACACTACTCAGTAACTGACTTGTCACTCCTCCAGGTTTCATATTGTTGGCTGAGCAACAAGAGCAAAAAACTAATTGCTGAAAGCTTGTTGAAGCTTTAACTCTTCAAAGTATTCTTCCTCAATTTTTTAAAAATATTTGGTCTCTTCTCCTAATCCTGACAGACAAAACTAAGGCTGCCCTGTTGGTGACAGCAGCCCAGTATGTAGTATCACTTTGAGACAACACAATGAATTGCAGTGCCTATCAAACGAAATATAAAAGCTTAAATCAAATTAAAGAGAAGTCGTGTGGTTAGAACTGTAAAAGCTTATTTTGTATGAAGTAAATATAGAGGTTTAGATATAAACCAGTTGATTTTATCTATTCCAGCCTAAAAATATGCACTGTCAGTGCATGTCTATAGATTTTTACTCCCAGTTCATAATCAGAAGGGACTCTCTACAGATCTAGTACCATGAGCTAGAATAACAGCAGCTGCAGTGATGAAAAAACCAATAACCACCACAAAAGAATGGCTGGGCTGTTTCCCAAGCCTTTAAGGGAATATGACAAGTCCCGTGCCATTCCTCTCAAGGCTTAGTACAGGATTACATCTGTATTTTTTTTCTTTTTATCATCAAAAAAAAAAAAAATTAAAAAAAAATCACAGCCTAACAGGGAAATAATTAATCAATGATACGTGGAAAGATAATGTGAATTAACTTCAAGGAGAGGATAATCTGGTGGTATCATCTTGAATTCCAGAATGCCACCTGTGTGATCTGCACAAATCAGAAGGTGCCACTTTCATGTGCATCTCCTGACTCATGATGAAGTGTTCACATGAGAGAGACCTGAATTCCAAACCTTCATGTGTTTTTACATGAAGCAGACAGAATGTGAATAAATAAGGTATCATTCCAACAAGGACTAAGTATCGGGACAGCTCTTACTGGTTACACAAGCCACGCCAACACTGGCAATCTTCACCAGGCAGGTCTTGAATTCTTTGTAAGTAAAATGGAGTAACTTCAGCAAAAATAAAGGCAGGATGCTTCCCTCTGTGCTACAGCTCAGCCTAATTAGGATTCTCTGGACAGATGGGATAAGCAGGATTAAGAGTTCTCTGGCAGAGAATAATGTGAATCCAGCGCTTGAATTTGGAGATGTTTTCAGCATTAAGATACTCTATAAAAAGCACCTCTACTCAGTGATGAGTTAACAGGGTAGCTGTTGTCGTTACCATCCTGTGGTAAACCCAGAGCTTCAGATCAGATCAACTAATTTAATTCCGCTAAAAAATCCAACATTGCAAGGTCTGGCAACAATGTTGAAGGGTTTTCAAGAAGCAGAATCTTGCAGCTACCTGCACACATCTCCACAATGGCTGAATATATCTCTCTTAAAATAGGAGTTGAAAGCACTTTCTCATAACTTTTGAAGTTGCCTATCTGCTGTGGAAAAAAGGAACTGAAGATTTCCTTAAGGCATCTTTCTAAGAGAATAGACACATCTTATTTAAGGTGAACAGATAATGTATTTTCCTTTCAAGGGGGAAAGAAGAGAAAGAAAATAGATCTGTTGAGTGGACTTTACATTTCTTCACAAACATAAAGACAGAAATGAATATATTGACATTTATTTCGTTTTCAAAAAGTGCAAAATTTTCATAAAGCATGGGAATTATTAGAAAATATTTAGCAAAACCTTTTTTTATTATTCCTTTCCCCTTTATCCTTCTATGGCTGAACTTTGCAAAAGCATGGCTGTTTCTTCTGCTGCAATAGGAGTTCCTATCAACACATGATTAGTTTAGCCAAAGGAAAAAAAAAATGAAAATGCATATAGTTCAATAAAAATCATAAAGATGTGCACATGCAGCAGATACTCCCTAAATGGGCTACAAAAAAAAGTAGACTGTGAATCTTAATCTGTAAGTATAAACAGCTTTATGAAGGTTCTCTAAAGGGTATGCTTGTACTGCAAATGACAGTACAGATCAAAATAATGGAATCTCTCCTGTTCCCAAAAAGAGCTGCAATGAACTGATTGGAATTTCACTTTGAGGTCACCTCTGGTCTCAGTTGTCTACCTTAATATATGTATTATGCAATAACCATTGTGACGGTAATGACAATATCCCACCACTATTGCAAAATTCCCAGTACAATCTCTGTTTGCTGTCTGAAAATACATGTGCATTCAGATCAGGGAAAAAATATTTTAAAGCATACAAGATGTATATAGCACCTTTTAAACTAAAGGATTTCTGTAAGTTGCAGAAACTATGTACATGTAGCAAACTTAAAACATAAATCACCACTGGGCAGATCTGCAGTAGCTCAGGACCCTGCAGAAAGCCAACAGCTTGCTCCTTCACATATGGGGATGGTAGTAGTGGTGTATTTAGATTAAATATTTCCTCCAAAGTTTTACACATTTTATACTGCACTTTTGCAAAAAAAAAAAAAAAAAAAAAAAAAAAAAAAGAGAAGAAAAACTTCTCCTACCCTTCCTAAGAAACAAGTTTATTTTTTTTTCCCGTAAAAACCNGTTTATGGAATTGGGAAAACATTTTTTTTTCCCAATTCAAAACAGAATAGACAATACACTCTAAGTGAGGAGGTGCCATTTCCCCTTTTTTCACCAGAAGGGTTGCTCAGACAGGCAACATTTCTTTTTCACCCCCTCCTTCTTCAAAGCTTACATAACCTCTGGGTAATTGTATCTTTGAATCCAATACTGCAGACTTCTGCAAAAGAATGTTTTTCATCCCATATGGTTCCAGTGCATTTCTGCATGTGTGTGTGTAAGGAAATTTGTAAAATAAATCCTTTATTTATATGAGTCCCCAGACTTGGCAGAGCATAGCTGTGTCATGTGCATACATACAGTGTAGGTCCATGACTGTATGTAGTGTATATTAAAATATATACCCCGCCTGCACACTGTGCAAAAGGCACGTGGGTACATCAGAAAACATTATATGACTGTAGAAAATACCTCTTTCCTTTAGAGGAATGTCTTATATGTGATCCTGTGGGAGAATTACTCAAGAAATTAGGTTGGTTCTGAAGAAGGAAAAAGAACCAACTATAATTATATGTATTTGTGTGTGTATACATACACTTTCTGTATGTTTATGTACATCCTTGTACATCTCTCCAGGTCACAGCTCTTGCAGAACTGAAGCTGCCCAAACTGTGCTTCTCTATTCATACATGTCTGCACTTCTCTGCAAATACATTGATTTTAAATTATTGGATGATTTCGGAGACAACCCGACCCCTGTGGGGCAGCAGGACAGTCTGGTGCCTCCCTCCCAGGGCAGGCAGATTACAGGCAGCTGCCTGTAGGCGTAAACCACACAGGCCAGAGCTGCTTTCCCTCTGCATCTCTTCTTCTCCCACTGTAGGTGCCGGCCTGTGCTGATGGGCAAGGATGCAGCACGAGCTGAGCATCATCCTTTGGACGGAATGCTCAGGAGGAAAGGGGTTGAATGAGGGTCCCAGTGAGGTTTTGCAAAGCTCTCCCACTTGCCAGAAGGCTGTAACATCCCTAATTGCCTCCTGGCTGCTGAGTTCCCACCCATGACAACTGCTCCTGCCAAGAGTGGCTGTCAGCCTTCTTGTCCAGAGCATCAGCTATCCCAAACAAAGCCACCTATGCCCCCTCTGCTGCCAGCGCCCTGTGCAGGGGGCTGTCTGCCTGCTCTGCTGGGGGGGATTTCCATGTGATCCCATGAGATCTGATCTGGTTTCAAACACAAGCACTGGATCACCTGATTTGCATTTTTCCCTGTTTGAGGATCCCGGGCTAGGGGAGGGGAGACCTGAAACCCTAAACCTCTTTGTGCTTATTTGCTTTATGATCCTGTTGGGTGCAGTGTTTACTCAAATCTGGCAAGCATCTGGATTAGATAATTTGTTGGAAATTAGTGGCATTTGATGGTTATCAGCCTTTGCGTGATTAAAATCCAGCTGTCAGCATCGTGTTTGGGTTTCAGGAGAGCAGGGGCACTAGCTGCATGAATCCCCACCCTCAGAGCTGCAGAGAGCAGCAGGGCTTGAGCTACCCTGGAAGGGATCCATCCAAGAGCGCCCTGCACTGATGTGGGAATTTCCAGGAGAGACAGAGGTGCAAAACTGCTGAAAAAAAATCCTTTCAGTCCCCAGGTGGCATAGAAGGGGAGTGAGGGAGGCAAGGAGGGAGTGCAGGCTGCTGGGGCTGTGTTTCCCACCCTAGAAATTATTCAGTTGCTTCTTTCTGGTCTGTGCTTTGCTTCTCATGTTTACACCAAAGGTGGGCACAGCAGGAATGCAGAAGAGCTTTGTTCACTAATTATCAGAAAGAAAAAAGTTTTTCCCAGTTTATATTAAGACAGTAAGAGCCTGCCAAAACCTTCAGATGAAACACAGAAATCCTGGATATACAACTTTATGAGATATGTTATAAATTTGCCCACACTGTTAATTTTATTGCCAACTATTCGCANAAAAAGAAAAAAAAAGTGAAGTAAAACTTCTCCTACCCTTCCTAAGAAACAAGTTTATTATTTCTTCCCGTAAGAACTCCCAAGTTATTTATATAGCATTCAATTAATTTGCCTTTGAAGGATGAAAGCAACAGGTTTCTCTAAATGAGGTTGCAGAGTTCCAGAAAGTCTGGAGATAAGATGTAGTATTCAGCTGTATGGATGCAATTCCACTGTATTAAATTAACTTTTCTCAGTATTCATACTAATGCAGGAACAAAGTCAATATAATTCTTAAAATCTTATCAATTCTAGTTCTTTTAAGATAGCCATTTAGTTCTCTGTTGACTCTTGTTCCTTCTCTTTTTCTTGTCAGCTACAAAGATGTCACCATCTTCAGTTCTGTGGTGTAATACCAACATAGTAAATGATCTGGTTAAGGGAGCCATATCCTAAATGAAAAAAGCAGCTGTACATAAAAGAATTGTCAAATATTGATCAACTTCTAAGTTAGCATTATATTTCTGTTACTACTACAGCTATTAAGTGAATGTTAAATAGTGAGATTTGTGAGTTCAAAGGTAATAAATTCAAAGCTAACACTATTCTAGTGCTTTTAAAATACCGAAAAAAAGTGCATCAAATACTGGGAAAAAAAAAAAAAGAAAGTAAAAGTAGTACTCTAGATCTAAGGACTAAATTTAAATATCTTGTAGATATTGCTACAAATTAAATTCATCATTAGAATTAAGGTCACACTGAACTGTTTTGCTGCATTAGACTCAAATCCTTTGGTGTTTGTGTATCTTTTCCTGTCCCTCAGCTAAAGCCAGAATAACCCTATTTCTTTATAAAGAGCATTTTAAGCAATCTTTGTCCTATCATTTAGCACAATAATGCACAGCTTTAAAAGCACATAATTATACTACTTTTGTGCAATTACCTGGTTAGCAATGAATTTAACTTTTTTTTTAAAAAAAAAACCCAACAAAAAAAACCACAAAGCAACCCTCACCATAGAACTGTACATTACAAGTAAAAAAAAAGGAAGATGTTTAGAGACATAAAAGAAGATAGTCATCCTCTACTGATCTGCAAAATGTGTGGTTTGAGATACTCATTGTAGAATCCAGCACTGCACTTTTCCTTTGCTGCAAACCAACACCAGCATTACAGCCAGACATGGTTCAGTGAATTACCTTTAATGCTGTTACTGAAATTCACTGAATCCAGATTACCAAAATAGATATAGTAAAATGGGTATAGAGGTTTCATCAGAAGTTGGTGAAACCACTGAAAATAATGAAAAAAAAAGTCTGCACAGAGCACAGATCAGTCTCAAATATTTAGCTGGGAAACTGCAGGTGATAAATACTTTCTAGGAGTGGCAGATGTTAAAAGGAGGGACAAGAGCCACAAGTTTTGGCTTGCAATGTTTAGGCTGGATATTGGGAAAACCTTCTTTACTAGGTGAGTGATGAGGCTCCCCTCAAAGGCTGTGGAGATGATACTGTCCCATACTGTTGTGGACTTCTTATCCCTGGAATTTTCTGGACTGATTGTCCCTTCCCACACCTCTATCCTTCTCTGGAATCTACATAGGTCTGGACATCATGAGATACCTGTTTTAGTGGACCACATCCTTCCTCTGATCCTAACACATCTGGCTTTGCTTATCAAATGGCCAACCCTTTCTGACTGACAGGACTGTAGAAGGAATTCATATCCCCAAGCAACTCCTCAGATGACTGATTCCAGGAGAGGACAGTCTGGTCTGAAGTCAGGTGGAGGTCTCAGAAGTGCAGCATTTGCTTCTCCCTTCTCCAGGCCTCCTTACCAGCAAGCTTTTCTCCTCTAGTGATGGCAGGGTGACATTGAATAGCATTAAGAGATCTACCCAATTTCAACATAATTAATTACCAATTTCCCACCAGGTGATCCAGTGCATCCTCCTATTAAACTCTACCTGTAGTTAACAGAAGATTTCATAAATCTGAAGGAGAGCAAAATTAACTCTTGTGAAAGTTCAGCTAAACAAAAGCAGAATTGGCAAGCAGCTACTGCTAGGTAATGGTGACTGCACTGTACAGTGGGCTCTGATAATTAATACACTATCTTTTCCTTTTGTTAGAGATAACTGAGTCACTGATGGGTGAGACTATGAAGTTATGGACCAGCTTTATGCTAATACATACATCACAATATAATGAGTAAATCACCAACTTCTGAAGTGAGGGCCAGACTCTGAAAAGATAACACAAGCTTAGCAAAAACAACCTTAATCCCCTGTCCCTGCAGTATTGCCCAGCACTAAGGTTTTTGGCTTTTTGTTATAGGAGATGAATTTTAAAGTTAAGAAATTTCTCTTGTTGCCAAGAAAACGGAAAATAATGTTGCAAAATCAGTAAGGCTGGATTAAGGAAATAAAAAGCAGTTGAATTGATTTGTTCACTAATTATCAGAAAGAAAAAAGTTTTTCCCAGTTTATATTAAGACAGTAAGAGCCTGCCAAAACCTTCAGATGAAACACAGAAATCCTGGATATACAACTTTATGAGATATGTTATAAATTTGCCCANCTTAGAAATTTAGGTAGATTAAAAGTCTGACAGCCAAAACAAAGCAGTGGAATATTTTAGCCCTTTACAGAAAGCACTAAACCATTTTACTAAAATCAGTACTAGAGGATACAGTACCAAGTTCTGGAGTTTAGATCTTTTCCCTCCCTTATTCCCATGAGAGTACTATAGCAAATAGTTTACTGTCTTACTGGAGTACAATATTATAATATTAAACAATAAGTCAAAGCAGTGATATCAAGAACAGTAATGCTGGGATTATATCAGACCACAGGTTTCAGAATAAGCTATGTATATGTGTAATGATTTAACTATAGTGATGAGGTATGTCTCTGCTGCCATGAGGAAAACTGAGAGGAAGAATACAGTTTCAATTATATATAGCATAAGTCAGTTGAGTACAATTTTGCGAAGTTTGCTATTAGCAAAATCCATTTTACCTCTATGAAAACAGCTTTTCAGTAGGATTCTGGAGATGTACAGAGCTTTACAATAGGTTTAGGAACTGAATTTGTTGAAGTAATCATCTGGCCTGAAGTAATGACCAAGGTTTTAACTAACTGTGATGCAGCTGAAACACTTGGAGTAACAGAGAAGCCTAGTTCAGATTTATCTGATAGGCTGCTACAACTTGAACCTCATGCTTTGCTTTTAAGCTATGGCAGACACCAAAAAAACAGATAGCAAAGTTCTAATCTTGGGCTGTAATATTGATACCCTTTATGAAATTCTTTGCAGGCACATTCTGCAGTTTAAAAAAAAAAAAAAAAAGTCATACTTGAAAAATAGCCTTGTTTCTTTTATTAATTTATTAACACAACCACAAGAGAGACAACAAAGTTAATTTATGTTGTGTACTGTGGTGATTGTAACTTTGAGGTCTACAGCTTCTGTCTGTGACCACTTGAAGTTTGGTAGCAAATAAATCATTCAGAATGGCAGCATTCATACAGATTAATTTATCCATATCACTTAGCTGTCTTAACTTACTTAGAAGTGAATGGAAATGGATGAGGAAAAGCACCTCAAAACAGAAAGGCATGTGTAGTAGTCCTGTAAGGAAGGAGCTCCGAAGATGTCTCACTATTCCAGTGTGTGAGTTTTGGACACTATCTAGTTCCGTGTTAGGAAGTTTGGCTGCATACCACATAAATTAGAGATCTCGGGAAAGAATCCTGTAAGTCAAAAAAAAAAAGAAAAAATAAAGGATCATGATGCTTTCTAAGGCTATGTGCTCCATGGAGGCTGACTTCATATGTAATACTCTTTAGGGAATTTTCCTGGTAGATAATTAGCAAATCACATTCTGAGGTAAATAATTACAAATTCATTGTGGAAGTGTGTGGGGAGGGCACTCCAGAGAGTAATCAGCAGGGCAGTTTAGCAACAGTCAAATACCATTGGCAAACCGACCACTTTTTAAGTCAACATTTTTGTTTTCTAAGAATACCCCAGGTGGGTGTTTTGTATTGTTCTTTTTGCCAGAAAAAGCCAGCATAAATATCCAAAAAACTATCCTACTCACATACCCCTTACTTTTTTTCTTCTAAAGGACAGACTCCTATACAGATCTACATTAACATAATGTTAAGAATTTCACTAAAACATGAACATCAATAACATGTAGGAGTGAACTAAATGTGTAAAGCAAACAGTTTACCTTGATGTGCTAATGTGACTGTCACATTAAAAAATGTGACTGTCAAAGATCTGAGAAAGAAGGAGGCCCAAAACTAGACTGTCTCTGCAATTGGTCTGTAAATATCTGTATCATTTTTTTTTCTCTCTTTTCTTCTTTTTCCACCATTTACATTATAGCCACCCTAAAGTTTAATAGAGAACCATGCATTTTATCCATCCTCTTTTTATTGTTTCCAGCTTACTAGTCTTTCATTATTTAATAATACCACTCATGCTAAAAGAAAAGACAGAAGCTATCCCAATAAATCAAAGAAGAAATAAAACTGGCCCGTTATGGGGTATATTATATGATTTTTGTAACTGATACCCACACTGCTTTAAAGCACATGCTGCCTCTTACTCGTTCTGTTCCCTTTCCATTTACAAAACTGGGGGGGGGAAGTTTTTTTATTATCTGTATTTTAGATTGATGGAAGGAGTTTTCAACCAGTCTGATTTGAGAAACTGAATTACTTCTGAAGTTAAAAAAACCAACCAACTAAACAAAAGGCTGATGCATTAAATAAATGGGATTATTATTTAGTAATGTCTATCACCTATTTGTAGTAACAATAACCTAAAGCTCTATTTCTTCTTTAAACAGAGACAAACAAAACAGAGAATTAATAAATATTATGTAAGAGTTTTTCCTCCTCTTCTTCCTGATTTTCCTACTCAAATATCACCTGTCTTGAACTCTGATCAACCACTGGTTTAAAATACATGTGTATTTCATGCTTTAGTGTTTCTACATAATCTGCAGTGAAGCAATCAAACAACAGTCCTACCTGCTTTCAAATTTGCAGCAGCTTATTATCACTTCTCTGTCCAGGATGCTGAAGGTTCTTGAAAAGCAGATTAATATTTAGTCCAATAGATGGAATGATAGCCTGAAGCTGTGGAAACTCGGGTAATTCTCCACTTCGCTGGAGACATGCTGTAATATTTTTTTATTTTGGGAGAGAGGAAAAAACCCCCAAAAACCTAGCATCTGAGTGTAAGCCTGTCTGATACATTATTCCCTTAAAGCTTCAGAAATGTACTAGGAAAAAAATGTACAGTAGGCATAATGTTGTGTACAGATTTGAAATGTGTGCTTTAGGATTAATTTTCCTCTAAGGATTTGTGTCATTTCTCTATTTAGGATATAGTATGTTCTTCAAAAGAAGACAAATGTTTGGTCCAATAGTTGTAGTGCTAGCCTGAAGCTTTCAAATCTCAGATAATTCCACGCTTTGCTGTAGACTTACTGTATAACCTTGGAGAAGTTGTGGGTTTTTTTTGTCTCTTTCAATTCTGCATCTGTAAAATGAAAATAATAGTAGTAGTTCTCTATCAGTAGGATGTTGTAAGGGGTGCAGTTGTCACAGGGATGAAAAGGCCATCAGTGCCTCAAGTACCTTTAGAATGCTAGGTTATTTGTAATTAGCAAAGTAATTTTGCATGTCTACTGAAAAAGGAGGTTGACTATATCATTGCTAAATTTGTCAGACTCAAATGGAGGCTGAAAAATGAAAGGAGCAATGTGATTCATGGAAGTCCCAGAAGGATATCTGCATATTGACATGCAATGCAGATCAGTACAGCAATAAATACTGATGTCACGCTAAGAGCATTGGAACAAACAAATGTAGCTTCAGTACTATGAAACCTTTTCACAACCCTCTTTTCTCATGTTAATGCATTTTGCACGCAACTTCAATAACAAAATACAGCCAGAATAAATAGAGAAAACATGAAAACAGTGATTTTTCTGGCACTCTGTTTGAANCTGACCACTTTTTAAGTCAACATTTTTGTTTTCTAAGAATACCCCAGGTGGGTGTTTTGTATTGTTCTTTTTGCCAGAAAAAGCCAGCATAAATATCCAAAAAACTATCCTACTCACATACCCCTTACTTTTTTTCTTCTAAAGGACAGACTCCTATACAGATCTACATTAACATAATGTTAAGAATTTCACTAAAACATGAACATCAATAACATGTAGGAGTGAACTAAATGTGTAAAGCAAACAGTTTACCTTGATGTGCTAATGTGACTGTCACATTAAAAAATGTGACTGTCAAAGATCTGAGAAAGAAGGAGGCCCAAAACTAGACTGTCTCTGCAATTGGTCTGTAAATATCTGTATCATTTTTTTTTCTCTCTTTTCTTCTTTTTCCACCATTTACATTATAGCCACCCTAAAGTTTAATAGAGAACCATGCATTTTATCCATCCTCTTTTTATTGTTTCCAGCTTACTAGTCTTTCATTATTTAATAATACCACTCATGCTAAAAGAAAAGACAGAAGCTATCCCAATAAATCAAAGAAGAAATAAAACTGGCCCGTTATGGGGTATATTATATGATTTTTGTAACTGATACCCACACTGCTTTAAAGCACATGCTGCCTCTTACTCGTTCTGTTCCCTTTCCATTTACAAAACTGGGGGGGGGAAGTTTTTTTATTATCTGTATTTTAGATTGATGGAAGGAGTTTTCAACCAGTCTGATTTGAGAAACTGAATTACTTCTGAAGTTAAAAAAACCAACCAACTAAACAAAAGGCTGATGCATTAAATAAATGGGATTATTATTTAGTAATGTCTATCACCTATTTGTAGTAACAATAACCTAAAGCTCTATTTCTTCTTTAAACAGAGACAAACAAAACAGAGAATTAATAAATATTATGTAAGAGTTTTTCCTCCTCTTCTTCCTGATTTTCCTACTCAAATATCACCTGTCTTGAACTCTGATCAACCACTGGTTTAAAATACATGTGTATTTCATGCTTTAGTGTTTCTACATAATCTGCAGTGAAGCAATCAAACAACAGTCCTACCTGCTTTCAAATTTGCAGCAGCTTATTATCACTTCTCTGTCCAGGATGCTGAAGGTTCTTGAAAAGCAGATTAATATTTAGTCCAATAGATGGAATGATAGCCTGAAGCTGTGGAAACTCGGGTAATTCTCCACTTCGCTGGAGACATGCTGTAATATTTTTTTATTTTGGGAGAGAGGAAAAAACCCCCAAAAACCTAGCATCTGAGTGTAAGCCTGTCTGATACATTATTCCCTTAAAGCTTCAGAAATGTACTAGGAAAAAAATGTACAGTAGGCATAATGTTGTGTACAGATTTGAAATGTGTGCTTTAGGATTAATTTTCCTCTAAGGATTTGTGTCATTTCTCTATTTAGGATATAGTATGTTCTTCAAAAGAAGACAAATGTTTGGTCCAATAGTTGTAGTGCTAGCCTGAAGCTTTCAAATCTCAGATAATTCCACGCTTTGCTGTAGACTTACTGTATAACCTTGGAGAAGTTGTGGGTTTTTTTTGTCTCTTTCAATTCTGCATCTGTAAAATGAAAATAATAGTAGTAGTTCTCTATCAGTAGGATGTTGTAAGGGGTGCAGTTGTCACAGGGATGAAAAGGCCATCAGTGCCTCAAGTACCTTTAGAATGCTAGGTTATTTGTAATTAGCAAAGTAATTTTGCATGTCTACTGAAAAAGGAGGTTGACTATATCATTGCTAAATTTGTCAGACTCAAATGGAGGCTGAAAAATGAAAGGAGCAATGTGATTCATGGAAGTCCCAGAAGGATATCTGCATATTGACATGCAATGCAGATCAGTACAGCAATAAATACTGATGTCACGCTAAGAGCATTGGAACAAACAAATGTAGCTTCAGTACTATGAAACCTTTTCACAACCCTCTTTTCTCATGTTAATGCATTTTGCACGCAACAGAAATTATACTTCTGAGAAGAGCCACTTTTCTGTGTTCTCTAAAGATTACTCCTTTACTCGGTGTTGAATCATGCATATCCCTTCCTGAAATCATTTTAATCTTCCCTCTCAAGCTCAGCTGCATTGAAGTGTATATTCTGTTTGAATGCTGCTTTGGTGCAGCAATTACTCCATTTTGATTAGAGATGTGTGTATGAGATCTCCTCAGACTAAAGTCCATTTTAAATAGAATTCACTTTTGATACAGACCTGTCTCTTCCTATGAAGCAGAAGTCTCCTGAGGCTTCTGACATCTTTTGTCACTGGTGAACTAGATCTAGAGAATGGCTTTTTTTTCATTCAAGATGTAACTGAAGTGAGGAAAAAGAGAGAGAAAAAAACAACATTCCAAAAATTTATAATCTACTAAAAAATAAAGGTCAGAAAGTAGAAAGAAGAGTGAAATCTCTCCTTCCTGCCAAAATGTTCCAGATTATCAAGACAATTTTACAGGCACTGCAGCAAACTCCCTTTTGTGTATATGATCAGCTAAAGAGTGTGAAGCAATACAATTTGGTTCAGTCTCTTTCCTTTTTATACTTTTTTTGTCAGAAATGAGAAGCATGAGATTTAGAATATAAAATCAAATGTGAGGAAATCCTGCTCCTTAGATAAAGAGCCAAAAGGAGACAGGGAGTGAATAACAAGCAAGTTATAAAAAGATAATGTGAAGATTTTATTGCTTATATGCTTTCTTTAAATGATCTCTATCTGTTAGAGAAAAAAAAAAAAAGAAAAAAAAAAGGAGGACACAGTCCACTTCATGAGGGAATGCTATAAACTAGAAATGTGCGCTCTTTATTTTTACATATCTCTGAATTTCTCTCTTTCACTGGTACTCTAAGGTAGTATCTAGTGAGCTGACAAATCTGAAAGAAACTGATAAAGCAAAAGAGATCAGTGAGTTAGAATTATACAAATGAAGCATAATGCTATTTTTATATGCTCTTGCAAAGAAAATGTGCTTCTGCTGTGGTGCTTGCTGTGATCAGTGACCTTTCTCTACTGTCCAGTCATAAAGCATGTGATATACAGGTTTCATTTGCAGGAATGTTCTCACAGAGGAAGAGCTGAGTATCTCAAAAAGATTTGTTGAATGGTTCACGTTGCAGATCTCTTTGTCATAATTTATTTTTCACAAAAGAAAGTCTCAAAAAAATATGGTAGTGAATAAAGGCTAAGGAGAAAATAGCTTCTTTTGTTTACAATGGAAACAGTAAGATGAATTATCTAAAAAATACTACAGAGCTCACAGAGGGATAAACAACTTTCTCACACAATTAACATCTCTCCAAACAAATAGTATCTGAAACAAAAATCAATTACCAACAAATGCACATAAAAAATCAAAACCAATTCACAAATAATTTGTGAGCAGTCAAAAAGACTAAATTCATGGAATAAACTAGTAAATCACTAGTAATAGTCCCTCTCTAATTTGGAATGACACCAGCTGTCAGCAATTTGCTGAGAATTCAGATTTTGGTGTGGAAACTCTTTTACTTCCATCCATCACAGTCTGACATGTGAGGGTTGGAAGATAAAGGGACAAAAAGTAAATAAATTCTGTTTGTTGCCCAAGGCAAGATTTAGTTTGTTACTCAGCTTGTTGCAGTATGCTTCACTTTTAATGAACTTTTTAATGAAAGCCACTTATTTGATTGCCTATTTTTTTTATTCCGTGAAAGAACAAGAAAACATGTTTGTGTGCCTCTGAGTTCAACAAGTCCCAGTAAGAATGAAACATGAAAAATGAGGCTGCCATTATTGTTGAGATCTTGCAACATATTGTTAATTCAGAGGTTAAGGTGGCTCTCAAAGTGCTTGTCTCTGATCTCTATCAAGACTAAATGAAGGAATAATTAATATTCTGTTCATTATCAATAAATGAAACCAAAGAAAATGTTGTCCAAAGATTAAACAAAAAGAAAAAGTTTTATAGGACTGATTTAGTTGCCATGTGTGAAAGAGTTGAACAGAGACCACAAATGGAAAAATGTGAAACTTCAAAAAACCTGTGACACAGGGAGAATAATAAAGTGTGAAGTTTCAGAGAAATCTCTAACTCCTGTAAATAACATAATCAATCAACTTTGTCCCATTGCTCAGGTAATATTAGATAAGAGACTTTTGGAGAATATTTCCACAAGTAAACATTGAAGTTGGGAAAGGAGGGAGAAACCAACCTTCACAAAATCACTTCCATTTGGCCAGTTGTCCTGACGGTGGCACTCTTCCCTATGAGATCCACTCACACCTGCCACATGAGGAACGATTGGTTTAAGGTTCAGAAATAGGGAATTTAAAGACCAGTTTCCTCCATTCTTTTTTTTACATGCCTGGCTGAAAAAAACCCAGCTGTATAAATGTGCTATTTTAAAAAAACAATTAATTGTAATAGTGACAGAGCAGAATCACGTCATTCCTATCTCAGACATTCTCTAGTATAAAAGAACCTCTCTTCACTTTCTCTATATTTTTCTCCTCCCACTGTGAATGGCTTAGAGAACTATTTTTCCTAATTGATGGTTTTATTTAATTTTTCTCTCCTTTTCACCAAGCTACAATGTTTCTCAAATATTCATTAATTCAGAGCAGCCCAGGAGTGGGTGTAAGGTGTTGGTTTACTACTGTTTCTCTCACTGGGCTCCCTACTCAACTAGAGAGTATAATCACATTTTAGAATGTAATGGGCTTTAAGCTGGGAAAGGGTTAGGGTCGTTGGTGGAGGTTTTTAGTGTGAGTTTTTTGTGTGTGGAACATGCTGGCTGTGGTGGTGTGCTTTCTACCTATGCCTGAAGGAAGAATGTTCCTGAACTCAGTGGGGGTTTTGTTATCCTTGCATTGCTACATTAATACCTTCCCCTACTAGGTCAAACCTACATCTGATAAATATGCTCTGGAAGTTAGTGTCAAAAATCTGTAAGCAGTTTGAAGGATAGCCCAAATGAGGAGACTGGAAACTGCATGTTTCTACCTTCATGTGTCTGTTTACATGATAGAAATGACTATGTTGAAGTTTACATATATAATGGAATTTCTCAGAGAAATTGATCCCATTCTCAGATGGCAGGTCAGTTCATTCTGCTACAAACCCTTGCGCACATCAGTCAAACAATTTGTCTTGTCAAACGACTCAGATTACAACTAGCCCAAGTATGACTAGACATGCAGTTTTCTAAAAGAAAACTGATACGTTCTTCCCCTCCATCTTCTCTTACTCTATCATAACATTTAAAAATGTAGAAAAGTTGTTTTTATCCTAATTGACAGCAACAAGCTAGTGAAAAGATGTGGCTTGTATTTGATAGCAGTGTTCAAGAGCCTCTCTCAGATTTCAGGAAGGGTTGTTTCAGCTGGACAAACAAGCAGAAAGCAAACATTGGCTCCACCAGGCTTATCCTCTTAAGAAATGCAATAGACAGATAGGAAAGAAATACAGGTGCAATGCTGAAGTAAATAAAGAAAGGGACAAACTGATATAACTATTAATTATATGTTGTTGGGATTTTTTTTCCACTTCAAGTTAGAGAGAGGGTAATGGAGAGTTTAATTAGAAAAAAAGAAATAAGAAAAGGAAGGCAATTACTGTCACAGCCCATCACTTCCCTCAACATGATTAACAGCTAGAATTCTGTAGGCCTTAGGGCAGAGTTGAGTCTTGAGGAAGTATCTGAAAGAGATATCATTCTTAAAGATCACATCAGGGAAAAAAAAAAATCACACTTTTAAGTCATACCCTGCACAGATAATACAGTCAAAGAAAAATGACAGTATTTGAGATATTTATCAGTTGGAACAGTATTACATCTGTGAATGTTGTTACTAGTAAGTTTGGTATCTGCAACCTTAGGGAATACAGGATATTTAAGATAAAAACTGGTTAAGGGTAAAGCCAGCTGAATATTAACAGCTGAAAGTCAAGATTATGTTACATCATTGTCTAAGAGCAATGACTAGCATGGGGACAAAGAATGATTTGGAAAAAAAAAAAAGTTAATTTTAAGCATACTAAGTGAGGAGAGAATGCACAACTGTATCAGAAAGCAGCCATTAAAGTGAGAAAGGTAAAATCCCATTTGGAGAAAGGAAAGCATGAAGGAAAATTCCATACAAGGTGGGGTAGATGTCAGGGCTAAGAAGGCAAAAAGGAGAGACTGTGTACCCATCTACATTTAGTTTGGCATCAGAGAAGGCTCTTAAATCTTGGCTTAGGGACAGAAAGAACTTATGCTGATGAAGTTTGAACAGAAAAATGAAAACTTGAGGTTTAAAGCTGATGGAAGGCTATGACACAGTAAATTCCTTAAACACTGTGAAGAACCGTGCTCTCCCTGTGTGGTAGGACACTGCAAAACAGGTGAAAATCCAGTAAGTATTACTTAAAATGTGTGAAATACAGGAGTGTGTTTGGTTAGCTTGTTTCAGTTTTCCCTTCAATTTTTTTTTTATTTTTTTTTTTTTTTTTTTTAGACTGAGGGAGATTATTATCTGTCCTGATGTCACAAAGGTACCTTTGTGGAAGGCATTCACTGTGCATCCTCTTAGAAGGGCTGCACGCTGTGTTATTGGAAATAAGTTATCATTGCTTTTAGAGACACAAAATGAGCTGCTAGACTGATTTCTGAAGATGCACAATGGGTCTTGCACGGCTTCCTAATGAAAGGCAGGGTTCCTTCTTGCACTCACTGGTAGATGGCAAAAGGACAAAGGGAAACTCTATCTTGCTTGTTACAGGCTTGGTCTAAGTGTCCAAGTTTGTTTGTTTTTTTCAATTCTCGTTTGCAACACTTTTCATGGCTTTGCACAGGCAGAAATAATGTATGATAGTAAAGTATACATTGTTAATAGTTCCTCAACTAAATGTTACTTGTACAAATGATGATGTTGTTCGCTGTCCTTGATGTGCTTAAGAACAGCACAACGACCTTCCTTCAAATAACTCCTATGCCGTACACTAAACAGAGTTTTAACTAGATGTAGAGAGAACAGCCATCGCCTCCTCTCCAGAAACCAGTAACGCTGCTGCCATCCTCTGCTCTTCATTTACGTCCTCTCGGCTCCGGCTCCCGCTCCCACACAGCTCGCCCTGCCTCTGCCCTTGCAGAGAATACAAACGGCAGCGGCTGTAATCACCAGCAAGTGTTGTTTAATTGCCTAGAAGCAGGTAACCACACCGTGTGCGGCCAGCTGCAGGAATGCTGTCAGTGTCTGAGAAGTTGACAGACGGCAGGCAGCGGGCGCTTCTTCCCCATCCCCTGGCAGCGCCCAGCTGCGCGGCTCGCAGAACTCCTCTGGTGTTGGCAGCAGTGTGTGCGTGCGGCTGGCTGGCCAGAGTGCACTGTTACCGAGCGAAGGGACAAAGAGTAATCTAATCTCACTTCAGGTGATGTTTCTTCATCTCGCTAAAGAAGAGTACAATTCACCAGTCTTGGCAGAGTTCTTTCCAAGATATCCCAGGATGGCAAAAGAGAATCGTGAGAAAGCATAACCGAGACGTGGAGTCCAGAAGCGTTTAACAGTGTGCACAGAACCTGCCTCTGCTGTGCTGTGCTGGATTTTCTGACTCCACTGTTTGCCTGAGGACTATAATTGTACACACACACACACACACACACCTTCGATGTCCTCCCTCTGTTTATCTGAGAAGCTGAAAGAGAACTATTGATGTGCAATGCCTTATCAGAAGAAAATGATAAAGAATATCTCACTTGTGGCTGAAATATATCCTCATGAAAACTCCCCAGCCTCAGTTCAACCTGATCTCTGAAAAAGATTACCAATAAGATATTTCTAGCATCAGTACAACATAAGGTGCACAGGAAGATGTAATTTTTTTTGTGAGAGAAATATAAGGTTCATCTTTTTTAAAAATTTATTTTTAGTCTTGGTTCAGTAGCAGATGGAAACAGCAATTGCTGAACATAGTTACCCACCTTTCCAGTAGATGGTAGTACAGATGTGCTTAAAACATTATTACATTGGGGATTGAAACACAGTATGTAGACATTTCCAAATACTGAATAAGGAGGAAGTTTTAGCTGCATCAGTTCCTAAAACTAAGTCATGTGAAACTGCTGTTGGGAGAAAATGAACATCGGGACATTTTTTTTTTATTCTAGCCACTGATCTTTAGCAAGCTACTTAAAGTTTTATTTTGATAGAAAACTTTTTGAAATGCAAATGCTCATAACTAAAAGACAGGGTTCTCTACCATCGACACTACTATTTATGTAGTGTTATATAATCTGAGTGGTGGTGTGTGATAGTCCCACTGAATGCAAAAGCCCATAGCTGTATTACAAGCTGCATGTATTAATTTCTTTTTAACCAGGCTTGATTTAGCTATGTTGTTAGAGACAAAAATAAAAACCCTTTTTGTGGCCAGCTTTACACATTTTCCCTCAAAGATTTGTTATGCCTGTATGGGCTGATTTTATCAGCAATAACTAAACATGCATATGATTACAAATGCAGTTCACTGATGTTCTAAGCATAGTGAAAAAAAGCCATAGAAGTTGGAAATACTTCTTGAATAACAATTTAACTTGTAAGTTTCCTAAGGTATAAAAAATCTTTACAGTATGATAACTCTTCAACAAAATACAACAGAGAATGACTGAAGGAAAGGGGGAAGAATGGATCACCATTTATCTGATAACCGAAAGTCAGAATTTATAGAAGCCATTTTAAGTACAACATAAATATATTCAAACATGTCCAAAAATTGCCAGTTACTTAGTGCATATATTTCTACAATTTTTCCTGATGGAGAATATAAACTTATCATCTATTAATACCTATAGAATATTTCCATAAATGACATCTATACAGAAGTTCCATGGGATGTTTTTTGCCATTTTGGTTGCTGCGAGTTCATTTCAGCATTCCATGTAATCCTGGATACACTAAAGTATCTCCATGAACTTTCTGAACGCTGATTACAGCAACAGCTGATGTTAGTCAATATTGCAGTCATATTACCCTTGGAGCCCAAGAGCATAACACAAAACCCTAATTAACAATTTAGACAAGATTTGCAAGAGAGATACAAAGGCGTGCAAACCCATTAATTACCTTTTTTATTAATATTGCCTGATCTATTGTAATGATTGTCACCGAGGAGACTCCTGTGCAGGACTTGTACCTGAGGGAAAAGCTGGTGGTTCATTTGAAATGACACACTCAAAAAATCAAGAGTGGTAGTGAAGCAGAAGGGGAGTAATTATGTGGAAGACCATGGATGCTGCTCCCATAATCTTATTTCCAGAAAAAATAGTAGAGATATGGCAATAAGAGCAACTGCCTTGTGGATGATGTCAAAAGAGAAATTGTCTTGACAAATGAGGGAGGTTTTAAATGGGAGTTTTCTCTGACCTACAATACAAGGAAAGGTTATGCTAATATGTTAAGGCACAGGCCTTTACTAATGGCTGAGCTGTAGACAAGGCTCAAGACGAGTCAGGTTTTTGTACTTCTTTCTCCCTGAGTGACTGAGAAACTCTCATTATCCTGTCCTAGGTTATCCTATTATAAATGCTCTTAGCTTATTATAAATGTTCTCTGATATAGATATTGCAAAGAGTAATCTCTGAGAAGAAAGTGTGAAGTTAGCATCTGGCACAAAGAGGACAAACTATTTCTCTTTGAAAACTAAGGACAGCAGTTGTCTTGTTTGAGCCACATTCTGTTCTCATGAACAGTCATTTATCAATCTATGCAACCAGCTATAAATCCTTTTTTTCCCCCCAAATCCATATTTTTCTTATTAAAGCCAAATTTGGCCCTGAAATTATTCTGCATGTACTTTTCCTCATGAACAGTGAACTGAAAAAATATTAATCTTTTTAAAGCACCTTGAAGCCCATTTCTCTTTTCAACTAATGAAATGTGTAAAGGAGCCCCAGTTGCCTCAGGGAAGCTTGTCAAACCCATCACAAGGAGCCTTTATAAAGTCTAAAGGACATGTATCATAATGTATAAAATTTGCCATAGCATATCATTATTGCCTTTTGGGAGGCTTGTTGCAACAATTATGGATGATTAAGACATATGAAAAAAAAAAAAAAAGGCATTTCCATGACCAATAAAACTAAGGAAACTTAATTTTTTCATGTTTTGTGGTATGGTTTAGATTTTTTGTCTTCTAGTTTACTGCGAAAGAAAATAATGTCTTACTTAAAGATTTCCCTGCCATAAAGGTGTTTACAGGAAGCCTACCCAGGGAGGTTCTTTGGCGCCCAATATTGCATCTCTGCACGGCTATGTGCAGCTCCCTTCTGTGGGCTGGCTGTGGCTGCAAAACTCAAACCCACAGCATTTTTTCCAAGACCTCTACCTTCCACCAAATGTGGTTGCAATGAACCATGAAAAAAAATGATCACAAGTTACTGGGGGATGTGGGAGGCCCACAGATGCCTTTGGCAAGGTATATAATTGCTGTCTGATGATGACTGTGGGGAACGGGGCTGAAAAAGGTACTGACACGCAACCTTCCCTATTGTTTGCTGTACTGAGTGTTTCCTCTTTTCATTTCAGACTGAAAGACAGGGCAAGCATGATTATGTAGAGGAACACATGCAACTCTCACCTGGCAGAAGGATGGGAATGACATTTTTTAACCATGGGACACCTCACTCACCACATCACCATAACGTCAAATACAGGTAATGCCCTTTTCTCTGCTTTCCACAGAACTTGTGCAGTAAGTAGTAGTCCCAGTCTCAACGAGAACGGGTGGACAAGCCTTGGGCAAACTCTGGGAATATGAAATTTGGAATCTTTGTGAAGAGGAGGAGGCAGTGCTCTGGTCCTCCACTGCTCAGCTGATGTGTACAAAGAGTATTAGTTTTATATCCTGCAGCCGCCCCAACTCTGTGCTGACTGTTCTGAAGCTCAAACAGAAATGCTTAACTGTCCCTCTGCACTGTAGGTTTCCTTTTCTGGCTTTTGTTGTTATTGTTTTTTAATTGTATCTAAGCCTAAAATAAAT
Source organism: Ceyx cyanopectus (assembly GCA_013401355.1). Taxonomy (NCBI): domain Eukaryota; kingdom Metazoa; phylum Chordata; class Aves; order Coraciiformes; family Alcedinidae; genus Ceyx; species Ceyx cyanopectus. The sequence continues at coordinate 15,347 of VYZU01086239.1, read as the reverse complement.
TTGATGCCTGCCTGCAGTGTGTTTTGGAGCACCAGGCAGCAATCTCTAAACCCGTCATGACCAAACCATTGGCAATAAAGCTCATCAGCTCAGCCGTAATAAGATGAGACAAAGTACTGCACTAATAGAGCTCTGATGCTTTCAAGATAACCCAGTAGTTATGGCACAGGTATGTACTGCACATTGTGGAAGGTATTCATGCTAGTTTGCTCAACCTTGCATTTCTAGGAGGTTTTCACAAGCCAGCACTGACAAGATGGGCAACAAACTATGGGCATCACAGTCTCTAGCAGAGGAAGATGCAAGTACCACCATGGCCAGTGAAGCCTGGTCTCAGCTTGCAGATTCTTGTGCGATCTGGCCAAACTTCAGCTAACCATGCAAACTGAAACACTTCAACTTGCATTTTAAGTATTACTTGGAAATTTTATTTAATGAAATAGAATTAATAAACAGGCTTGTTAAAATTCTGATCACTGTCAGTAACCTGCTAGTGTAGATAAATTTTGCTATATGAGCTTTCAGAGTGAAACTCAGAAGAAGACTGGGTTGTCTAGAAATTACCAATGTAAATTAGTTCTACAAAATAGGTGCTGCAGTTCTCTTCTGATACCATTACAGGCCACCTTTTTAACTCTGCCCATTTTTTTTATCTTCAGGAGTACCTACATGAGCCAGCAATCACTAACACAATGAAACAGCCAGTACAGAAACAATCTATCACAAAGACAATATTTTTTTAAAGTGTTTATGCAAAACAAATTGCTGCTGTGCTCCATCTTTTTTACCTTTTTGTAATGAAAACCGCTGCCTTAAGTTATTTTCTTAAATCACATCTTTTATTATCCATCTTTTATGCCAAATTTCCTTTTTTTGTAGTAGCTATTTATCATAGCAAAAGCAAAACAGAAACTTCAGTGTGGGAGTTTTATTTTTATAGTAGGAGGCTTTAGTGGAGATGGGATTGATACATCAAAGTCTTATCCCATGATAGCAGATGTATTTAAATATTTACCTTCATTTTTGTCCTCTACAGTTAATACAATATCTCCCTAACATAAGCTGCTAAATGTATTTTCCTCTTTTTTATTCTTATTAAAATTGTGATTTGAAGATATTTTCCTAAAGCTGTGAATAGTTATTAACATTTCTTTAAAGGTTTCAATATTTGAATGGCCAAATTCCAGCTTGAGTAATTACATTCTGCCTACTTAAATTCCCCACACAGTTTCAATTAGGTAAGTTATTCTTCTACTCTTTATGTCCTAAAACTGTTCTGCAGCATTGCTCCCACTATTAAACAGCTGCTAAATTTTGCCCCAGAGGTGACTGAACTGATCCCTATATACAAAACACAATATATAAAACAAACTGAATTTGTTTTCTGGATGGAAGTTAGTAAATACAAGTTTTATGATGGCTAAGTATTATTTTTGAATGCCCGTTTATGCGTCTTTTAAGGGTAAGAACAGTGAAAGCTTTTCCCACAGTGTCTTATTAACAGTGCTCTAGAAAGAACAGGAAGATTCATCTTCCATAGATCTTCAGAGCATTTCTAGGGTCTATTATTAAGAATGCTGCCCTGAAATTGGAGGCATATTGCCATATGAGCATAGGAGTGACCCCACCAAAGAGATACAAAACCCTAGGCTAGATTTTATAGATACTTAAGTACTTAAAGCCTTAGAAAGAAATCCAATATCTGTGTGAGGCATACTGTGGAAGAGTCTTCCCCATACTCTTTTGGAAATCCTTCAAGAGCCTTTAAAAGGAAATATAGCCCCCATACCTTTAAAAAAGCCTTGCCCCATACACTACAACCTCAGCCTGAAGCCATCTGGTTGCATGTACTTTTACTTTACCAAGCAAATGGATTTCTTTCTACTGTAGTTAGACCTGTAAGATTCTCTTCCTTGAAGAAATAGGTAAGAAAGGATCAGAAGTAGCAAAGGGCACTACCTGCATCATTTAAGAACAGTTTTAGTGAGGTCCCAGGCTGGCAGTGTGCAATGCATTAAAGATTTTTTTCATCTCCAGACTTATATTTCTGCTCTTTACAAGGGACCTGTTCAGATTACAGTGGTTACTGTAACTTCAAGGTAATATGATGCTGCTGGGAGGTTGTGTGGGAAATCCCTGTGTAACTCCACATCAATAATTAAGTCAAATTCCAGAACAGGCTTTTGGATTTAGGCCTTTGTAAATTAAATCCTCCCTCCTTCTTTCATAAAAGATTACTGTAGATAAATCTTCAAATAGGACTACGACAGGTAGGTCCCAGGCTTATAAAAACTATATATAAACTGAAATTATTTCTGGAGTCAATTAAAAATGCATGTTTAAATATAGAACCTGTGAAAGCTGAAGGAATACTTAAACATTTCTAAATTTGAATGCTGCTGTGGCTGAACTGGTCCTCCTCTTATTTTCCTTCGTCATGTTTCCTGCAGTGGGTGACATATACTTGGTGAGTATGTACCTTAGAACAGGCATTCCTCTGTTTCTCTTTTTTGCTATTCTCTCTTGCAGAATACAATCTGCTCTCTAAGAGAAAGAGAAATGCTTTTCTTGTCTCCAGTATTTCTTTTTTCTTGGGAGGATTAAATCCTTTTCTCTTTTCTTGATGAACTGATCAAGGTTTAGGGCATCACCTAAAAAAAGATTCTGCACTTGGAGATTTTTGCTCTTTTTATTTTGCCTCTCTCTTCTGAAATGCGGCAGTTTTTTTCCCCTAATCTTCAATCTCCATTCACATACTTTCCATATCTCTGAATCCACTCTCCATACATTCAATTTTTTTTCTATATATTCTATTTCAGATAGTGAATCTCTTCTCTTGCTTATCCATCCCCATTTGGTGTCCATTTTGGTTCTTTCTCAGCCCCAGGCTCTTCCCTGACACAGCAATAGGGGGAAAATGCTGCCTACCAATCTCTCTGATTATACTGAGCTGCACTTCAGGAGACATACCTGAGCTTGAACATTATTTGCTGACTTCTGATTGTGATAAAAAGCTGAGACAAATGAGCCAACAGTCCTCAACCTTAGGTAGATGCTAAGCTGTCCTTCAGAACACCATCTAAAACACAGATGTTGAGACTTTATTATTGCAGAAATTGTCTGGGCTACAGAAACTTTGTGCAACGTGAGAACTTGGAACAAATCAAACTAAGTAAGTAAGGACAAAGCAGTTTATGAATCAGCCCAACATTCAACCTGGAGTGCAGATCCACACCAGAACTACAGATTTACTAGGAATATGTCAAGTATCAAAAGATCGACATTTTAAGTAGAAGTCTAACCAAAATGTACCAGGATTCCTCTTAAAAATCAAGGTTACTGAAATATTTCTGCAGATTTTCCATCTCTACCAATAAAACTAGTCATGGCTTCTTGCCATTTGCACTCCCCAGAAGAGCCCAGACAGTGTTACACATCCCATGGTGCTGCTGCTGCAATCTGACAGCAGCAGTCCTGTGTGCCTCGTGCCCCTGCCATGGCTGTGGGCTTTACTTAAAACAGCAGCTCTTTTCAACATCTGCTAACTAAATTTCTTAATTTCAAAGAAAAATGCTCCAATTGTACAGATTTCCCTGCCAGTAAAGCACCCCGCACCTCATTTCCACAGTGCAGCCGCTGTTGTTAAAAAAAGAACATCATCTTTGTCCATAAGGAAGAAAACACACTTGGTAAATGTCAGTGCTAAAGAATGCTCATCATTTCTGTGAGTTGTCCCACTTTGTATCACATTTCTTAAAACATTACCACAGTAACAGCTGCACAGTTTAGCCAGATGATAAAAAATAATTTTCTCATGGATGGATCTTATTTTTTTAGGAAGACAGGATTCTTTACAGATTGTATCTGCTCAAGATTAATTTGGAAACTTTTACAAAGCAGGGTTTGGAAGCTATTCAGACATATTTTTTTTATCCTCCAAATTACCACTCTACTTGCTTCTGTGTAATTATGAACAGTTTCACTGTACTTTCATAATTAGTATAAGAATGGCAATAATTGTAAGGCCAGGTTTCCAAAGAAAATACCTTCAACATTACAGAAGACTCAAATACATCAGTTATTATTGAACACTGAATAATTCTATTTGCATTTTATATTCAATTTGATTTTTAAATGTGACAATACTTCAACACATTTACCATATATTAGATAAGAAACCATTATCTACAGTTTGAAGTAGTAGAGAAGACTCTGGATCTCCATAATTTACCAATATATTCTGAATTTTTCTAAAAGCCTACAGAAGAAAGCCTTTCCAGTGAGAGACTGTAGGGAGAATAGTATTCTCAGAGTTGCAAGAGAAAGAAATTTTTAATCTGTAAAGAAACTGCTTCAGAATGTGATCTATTTTAAGTATTTACTTACATTTTATTATACTATTCTCCAATTGTGTCAGATATATGACACATCATGACTATTAATGTATTTCCACCATCTATTCATTGCAAGGCAAGTGTAGCTTTGCCCACAAGCACATCATTGAATGTTAAGAGTAAACAAACCTATGAAGTTTAATACTCTGTGTTTTGGTCACAGCACTGAAGGTTACACTGACTCACTGCTTGTCAGTGTGATGCATACATTTAAAATATAATCTGATTTTTAATTTAATTATCCCATTGATAATTAAATTATCCCATTGATAATTAACTTTAATTATCCCATTGATAGTGTGAGATACACACTTATTGCTTTAGTATTGGTTCAACATTATGAGGAATGTTAAGAATGACTGTGGTTGAAAGAACCCTAAATACTTGAACAATGTTCCTCTCTCAGATTGAAGCAAACATTGTAGCCACAGTTCACTGCTGTGCCCACACAGTTTTCTCCTGTAGCATATTCTTGCTCTCATCTAATATTTGGGCTTTGACAGATCACTGTAACATACCTGGAATATGTTTTAATCTCCTGATTGCCTGGTCAGACATGAACTCGTTGCACTATATATGACATACAGAAGAAACAGAATGGAATGGAAGAGATTAAAATAAATCTTTCCTTTACTTACACATTTAGTGATTACCATTTTTAAATTAGGATTTATGTGCTGATGTGTATTACATGTATACACAGAGAGATATACATATATATCTCTCTCTATATATATATGTGTGCATGTGCCAACAGTGCTCCCTCATAAGTAGGTCTGGGGGTCACTGAACTACAAGGACCTAAGCCTGAAATGCTTCCAAGACTTTGCTGCTGATGGTGACTGTGTCAGCGCAGAATCAGTGGCAGGGAATCTGTCGCCCACAGGCTGCACCTTTACAGAAGCCCCTGCTTGGTTATTTTCATCAAGCTTTCTTCTAGTCTCGCCTTCCAAACAAGGCAGCTGCTTATTTACCACTAAGGAAAATACCATAAAATGATTACTGACCTATATGCTTATCTATTTTTGCTTTCATGTTACTAACTAATAAACATGGGAAATATTTTTGGCCTCCAAAACACTGGTGGTTCTGTAGGTGGCCAGCATGCATCATGATGATAAGCTCAGCTTCACTGTTCTGTCGTGATCCTCAGCACAACTTGCAGACACAGACCTACATAATCGCTTCTGAATGCACTGCCTTCGTCTGGTGGGGCCCTCGGATCCATATGGGAAGACTCCAAAGTGGCACGGTAGGATAAACAGGAAAAATGTTATTACAGCAAGAGTCAGGCCTAAGCTATAAATTGGAGACTTAAGCTCCTTTTAAGTCCGATGTTTGTGTTTGGCAGGTCTCCAGCACTGGACACTCATGTCCATGTTTAGCATTTTGCTTACAGTCATCTCGTAATTAACTCATATCAGTGCCATGTCCTGCAAATTGTCTACATAAGAAAGAAGCCATTCAAATGCATTGTATATCCATATACGAATTTCAAAATCAGTTAAGATAATCATGTCACATTAAATAGCATAAGGTGACAGAAGGTTCAAGTGGGAGGCTTTGGCAGTTTTAGCAGACATCGTTAAATCAACAACATAAATTTTAATATAGTAATTGTATTACACCAAATGCATGTGTTAACAGTATACTGCTCCCAGACTATTTACAGACAATGCAAGAGAGAAGTCAAACAATATAAATACATTCCTGTTTTTCCTAACCTCTTTGTTTTTTAAATCTTCTGCAAACAATCCACTCCAAACAAATCTTTGTTTTTGTAATCTACTCCAACACCCCTGCTGGGTTAGACTTTCCAATTAAATTATGATTCTTTATTCATGTTTCATAGAAAATGTTTACTCAGACACTGTGCAGTGGTTTTCTGAAATGTATGGCTTTGCCACTGCAAGAAAGTGAAAATTTACAGAATATTGTGTAATGCTCAATTTTATTATTGAGACATAGAAAAATATTTGTTAACTTACCTTATAAAGACAGAGGGACCAGTACATTTTGTCACATCATGTGGTGATGTAAGCAGACTAACAATTGTCAAGATTTTCCCAGAATTCCTTTTTTTTTTAGATATTTTGACAAGGCGAAGGGAATTAGGTAATTCCTTAATTTTTACACATCAATACAAGAAATCCCAAGACCACCTGTTCACCCAGTCTTGGTGTTGGTACCATTCCACCAGCTAAAAGCACTCACTACCAGGGCAATCTCTGACACTACAGTGCCTTTGATGCCTCTTTCTCCCTCTGAGCGCCAGTAAAGTCAGGTAAAGAAGCGACACTGCCATCGCTAAGTGACCACCACTGGAGACACAGAGGGCAATTCTATGACTTCTTCAATATAAAATTCACCTTCCAAAAATTAGAAAGCTACAACATCAAAAATATTCTATATTTAATAAGCGGTTACAAATATTTATTATTGTGCACAACTCTCAGATTAGGTAACTACTACTAATACGTATACAAACACCAATAAATGTTCAGAATCGATTATTTACAGTGCAGTTAAACCAGATAATCTAAAAGAAAGGTAACTGCTGTTTAATTCTAGCATCTTTGCAAGTGTTAACCATTGTTCCAGGCTGCTCAGCTTGATGCTTAGTTTTGTAAGTCTATATGGTCTATTTTCTAGTGTGTGAGTCTAGAGGCTAATTGAGATCGCTAAGGCAATTCCGATGGCACACTGATGAATGCCAGGATGACACTGTGCTGCAGCAATCTTCATCAGTGCAGCCACAAAAATTAATACTATTTCTGGATGTCACTATTTTCTTCTAACAGTTTAAACAGAAAACATCTGATCTGGGATTGTTTGTACTGGATAAAAGGAGCCCGCGTGGTAAAGGATCTGACATATTTGTAAACCAGCAATTATGGCACATACCCAGCAATTTGAAATATTTCTGAATTGTTCAGCACATCCCCAAATTGCTCATGTAATGAAAGCACATGAAAATGTTATTATCATTGTTTCTAGTCATCTTCCGTTTCCCACTGGAGACTTTTTTGTCAGCTTAATACATTTTTGTTTGTTTTCAGCTCTGGTTTTATTTGGTTTTGGTCCTGGAATGAAAATCAGCTAATGACACCTTTTCTCAGTCTACAGAGGTTTTTGCTGTCTAGCAAGAGTGGATTAGTCACTCAGTGCATGATCTCAGAGTGAGATTGGGGTTTGCTGCTTTATTTGTGTATTTAGATTTCACAGAATCACAGAATCACAGAATCACAGAATCACAGAATCACAGAATCACAGAATCACAGAACTGGAGGGGTCCTAGAAGATCATCTAGTCCAACCCCCCTGCCTGAGCAGGATCACCTAGACCAAGTCACTCAGGAACAGATCCAGGCGGGTCTTAAGTGTCTCCAGAGATGGAGACTCCACAACCCCCCTGGGCAGCCTGTTCCAGAGCTCTGGCACCCTCACTGAGAAAAAGTTCTTTCTCGTGTTGAGCCTAAACCTCTTGTGCTCCAACTTGCACCCATTGCCTCTCGTCCTGTCATTGGACGACATTGAGAAAAGTCTGGCTCCATCCTCTCTACACTCACCCTTAACATATTTATAAACATTAATGAGGTCTCCCCTCAGTCTCCTCTTCTCCAGGCTAAAGAGCCCCAACTCTCTCAGCCTCTCCTCATAAGGGAGATGCTCCACTCCCCTAATCATCTTGGTGGCCCTGCGTTGGACTCTCTCCAGCAAATCTCTATCTTTTTTGAACTGGGGTGTCCAAAACTGGACACAGTACTCAAGGTGGGGTCTCACCAGTGCAGAGTAGAGGGGGAGGAGAACCTCTCTTGACCTACTGGCCACACTTCTCTTAATGCATCCCAGGATGCCATTGGCCTTCTTGGCCACGAGGGCACATTGTTGGCTCATGGTCATCCCCCTGTCCACCAGGACCCCCAGGTCTCTTTCTCCAGAGCTGCTCTCTAGTACATCAGCCCCCAGCCTGTACTGATACATGGAGTTGTTGTGCCCCAGATGCAGCACCTTACACTTGCTCTTATTAAATTGCATTAAATTTCTCCCTGCCCAGCTCTCCAGCCTGTCCAGGTCTCTCTGGATGGCAGCACAGCCTGCTGCTGTGTCAGCCACTCCTCCCAGTTTGGTGTCATCAGCAAACTTGCTGAGGGTGCTCTCTACCCCCTCATCCAGGTCATTGATGAATATATTGAATAATACTGGACCCAGCACTGACCCTTGGGGGACTCCACTAGTCACAGGCCTCCAGCCAGACTCTGCTCCACTGACCACAACTCTCTGAGATCTATTCTTCAACCACTTCCCAATCCACCTTATTACACCATAACTAAACCCACACTTCTCAAGCTTGGCTGTGAGAATCCCATGGGAGACAGTATCAAAAGCCTTGCTGAAGTCAAGGTATATCACATCCACTGCACTACCCTCGTCTAACCATCTACTGATATCCTCATAAAAGGTTATCAGATTAGACAAGCATGATTTCCCCTTACGGAATCCATGTTGACTATTTGTGAGAAGCCTCCTTTCCTCCAGATGCTTAGAGATGGCAGCAAGGACAAGTTGTTCCATTACCTTTCCAGGGATGGAGGTGAGGCTGACGGGCCTGTAGTTACCTGGGTCCTCTTTTTTGCCCTTTTTAAAGATTGGGACCACATTGGCCTTCCTCCAGTCCTCAGGCACCTCTCCTGTTCTCCAGGACCTTTCAAAAATGATGGAGAGTGGTCTAGCAATAACCTCTGCCATCTCCCTCAGCACTCGTGGGTGCATCCCATCAGGGCCCATAGATTTGCAGATGACCAGTCTGCTCAATTGGTCTCTAACCCAAGCCTCATCAAGAACTTCCTCCCTCCAGATTTCATCTGTGGTCTTGGAGACCTGGGACTCCTGGTAGCTGACCTTAGCAGTAAAGACCGAGGCAAAGGTGGCATTCAGTAACTCAGCCTTCTCTCTGTCCTCAGTCACCAGGGCACCCGCTTCATCCAGCAGCGGGCCCACGCTTTCTTTAGGTTTCTTTTTGCCTCCAATATACTTGTAGAAGCTTTTCTTGTTATCCTTGATCTCCCTCGCTAGCTTGATTTCAAGGGAAGCTTTATTCTAGAGGAGGGAGATCCACAATGCAGCTGTACACAACAGTGTCATCTACACTGTCTGAATGCTACTCATAGTCTCTTTGTATCTTGAGGATAAACACAATGGACTCCTCACTGATAGGCTTTTTCTTTACCCCGCCCCCGCCCCCCCTCCCCCAAATCAAATGAAGTTGTACAGCAGAGATCTGAGGAATCTTTTGCCAAAGGCCCAACACACAAGCCCATAGTATTTTCAAGAGCTGGGAGCAGAAGTGATTCAGAGATTAGGAATGACAGTCATATCATTTTATCCCCCAATTTTCAGTGTGAAGCTAGTCAGGTTGGTGACACATTAACAGAAGCATTACTTAGCAACTTAGAAGAGGATACAAAAGGACAGTCACAATCCCCCCACCTCAAATGTTGTTTTATAGATGCTTTGTGACATGCTGGGAGCTCAGAGCAGCTGTAACCCAACTGAAATGGCTCTTGGGTGACTTTGCTGCCCAACCCATATGTAGCTCAGAGCTGCTGTATTCTCTGCAGCACCACCACAGCCAGGTTGGGCAAAGATGGCTGCAGCACCTCCAGCATCAGCTGCTGCCAAAACGAGGTCCTGGAAACACAGGCAGTCCCTTAGGAATGGAGGGCTTCTCAGGATGCTCTGACTCACAGGGGACCAGGTTGGCACATACTCAAAAGAACTGGGGAATCAGGGAGGGTTACCCCAAAAGCAATTAGCTCCTACAAAGAATTTTGATGGTACTGCCCAAATGAAAGTCTATAATCATTTAAAATATGACAATTGCTGTAATGACAGAAAGCACTGTTATAATACAAGATCATCTTGCTACTTTGCCATGGCATCCCTAAGCAGAAGCAGGCATTTTAGTTCTCACTTTTTGATGTTGTTTGACTGATACAAACCTGAACATCTAGACTGCAGTGCTTAAAATAAGAGCCTTGTAGAAGAGCATCAAGCTGTGTGCACACAAACTGGAGACAGATTTGCCAATGCAACATACTGTCTCTGGTACAATTACTCAGTTACCAATAAAACCTCTGCAAACAAATGTGCCTTCAGTTTAAAAAAGAATGTAATATAGATGTACTTTGAAATTGCAGTCTACATAAGCTAAATAAATCATCAGACCGCAGCAAAGAAAAGGATTAATCTAACCCCAAACCTAATGATGAAAAGCAGTTTTTAAAGATATTCTTATTAAAGGACAGACAGTGTGGATGAAAATTAGATTATTTGGATCACCAATAATTTGTTCTGGGTTTGTACACCCATCACAGCCCAAATAGACTTTGTTCATGACTGAGTCTCCTAAGCATCACAGCAGTACAAACATACAAAGAAAAGACAAAGTTACTGGCACAGACTGGAAACCAATCTGAAAAATGTATATGCATTGTTGACACCCAGGGAAAAATACATGTATGTTTAAAGTGAACACAAATTTCTAAGTGCAACACAAAGACACGTGCCTGTCTCTCATGTAAATTCACAGACATACTGCTAGCAGACACATGTGCCTAAAAGGTTCTTTCTAAGGGCTATGAAGGTCCACATTAATTCAGGTATCCTCAAGAGATAAAAAATAAACCCAATAAACACTTGTTAGCTAACACTTTTTACCGTTTTTATGTTATGGATCTGATAAATTTTCTCCATTCTGTCAGGCCTATTTTGTTAGTGCACTTCTATGCTAAATATACAAGAGCTGTGCCAATTCCTTAATTTTCCTACAACAAGAATCTCTTGACATTTGCATGTTTCCATTTAATAGTCTGAAACTCAGCACCTGAAAAGTTTATACCATACAAAGGTGAAAACTCTAAGCACCATCTGCTTTTATAATAAAAAGTACTTTGTATGAACATGGCTCTGAAAACCAAAATTATTTTCTTTTTTCTTCTCAGTTCTTGATGAGATGACTGCTTTCATACTATGTCCTAGACTTACAGGAATAAGAGTTATTATGGATTAACACTGAATGCACCACTAACTGTACAAAGTGTACACAAGAATAAAAAACACACAGGGAGATACAACTGACACTTCAGATGTGTAACTGTACTTACTCCTGGCACTTTTTTCTTTTTTCCTCTAATTCTCTTCTCTCTCTGTTTTCTTCTGGATTTCAGTATTTTCTTGAGATTCTTTTCTAAGAGTTGCTTCTTTCTTCTTTTCTTTGCCCACAGTTCTTTCCCTGAATAAAAATTAAGCTATTTGTGGTACACTATCAGTCTTTACTTCTTTTTAACTATTTACCCTCCTATTTAATGTCATAATGGTTACAATAAATTGAAAGCGGAAAAGAAAAAAAAAAGGATTCATGATTCTCCAGTTGAAGCTGAAGGGAAACAGAGGGAAGGTGCTGCAGATGAGATGTCAATTGCTAAAATTACCTTGTCTCTGTGATTAGACAGGCCTTGGATTTATTGAACTACAGGGCACTCTACAAGGTCTATTTAGTTTCTCACATTTGTTTCACAGGACTGAACTGAAGGAACCAAATGATTTGAGCATGGTTATTGATTAATATTGTTTATTGCATATATTGTTCCAGGCACTTAGGGAAAAATATAGGAATGTTTAAAAGAAAATAAATACATAAATAAGATGGCAAGCTGGACTGCCTCTTTCTCTCCCACTGCATGTGTATGCATTAGCATTGCTCTGAAAAGCCCCCCGGACAATTCATAATGATAGCAGACACTTAGGAAAAAGTATAGGTATGTTAAAACTAAAACATATACATAAATAAGATAGCAAGACAAGCTATATGCATATGTCAGCAGAGATATGAAAGCTGTTTGAAGAATTCTATCAGTAGTAAGTGTGCCACAGGGCAACCGTGTGAACACACAAATGAGATGGACCAAAATAATTCCTTCCCTGAGCATTACCCTGAGGGCACATCTTAGTGATACAAAGGACACACATAGGACAACTGGGAATCTGAATGCTCTGCCTGGAGGAGCACTGGCTGCTATTTTGAGATGATTTTTTTTTTCCCTTGGAGTACTAAATCATATGCAAAATTTTATTAAAAACTCAAAAATTCAGAATTTCAAACTCACACTTAAAAGCACAGAATTCCATCATGTTTTCATCAGTTTCATTCATGGCAAGAGAAAAAAAACCTATTTAAACCCTGTCTTCTGCAGTGACCTGGGTCATGTATTCCAGTCCTTGGTGTGGCTGCTACAATTCCTCATTAGGAACATTGTCCAAGTGGTTTTAGCTAAATCGCAGAGACGCTGGAAGCACCTCTACAAGCACCTGCCCACACAGAGTATTCTGCAGCAGCTGTTTCTCAGCTCACAGGCTTCCCAATTTCTCGCTATCATGTAGACAGACTCTTCCTAGTGACTGAAACATTTTCTGCGTCAAAAACGTCTCTTATTTGTGTTGTAATGAGGAGGTTTCATGCTTCAAAGTGTCAAACTATGTCACTGTAAGACAAACAGAAAAGGCTTTGATCTCAGAGTACATCTACACAATGTACTGAAGATGTGTTGACAGCACAGACACCCATTCTAGTTTGAATTTAGTGAGAGTCAGGACTGTTAAGAACTTCTGTGTCTAAGTATGAACCAGTAGAAACCTGATGGGGACACTCCCTTGGGCTGCTGAGGTCTAAAAAAGGGCCATGTTCTGTGGCTAACGTTACTAACAGAACCACCTCATTTCATAGTCTGCAGTTCAAAGGGTGCATGTGTCACATTAGTCCAGTGCGAAATATTTTCACTTCATATTATGAAAAGTTTTATTGATAATATGTTGGATTTTAATATTAAATATATTCCAGTCAGAAGGCTTGCCCTACCAAACTCTGGTAGGGTGGCAAAATCAAACACATCTTTGTCCAGATTTTAATTATAATTTGATTACAATTACTTGGGACCTTTTGTTTCTAAGTCTGTGCAGGCTTGATGCTAGCAAAACTTTACGTTTTATTCCAGCATGCTTTTTTGGATTTAAAAAAAAAAATAAAATCTCTGACTTAGAAAAGAGATTCTTCCAGTCAGCAAGTGACAGCTGTCAAAAATACAGTATGCATTAGAATACTTCAAATGTTATCTCATGTCAGAATTTCAGAGGTCTGTACATTTGCACACAACCAGTGCTTCTGGACATAATCAAGTACAAAAATAACAATATGATTACAGATTGGAAATGAAACTTGAGGAAAATGTCAGATTTCTTAAACAAATTTGAACATCTGTAGAAAAATTTTAAATTAAATACTCCACTGATTTGGAGGAGACCATTTCCTGATTGTGGAGTGGAGGAGATCTACTTGTAGTACAAATCAGAACAGAAATATCTTTTCTGATAAAATGGAAAAGCATTTTTTTGAGCAAGGTTATTAGCCCTTACTCTAAGTGTTGCATGTATGACATGAAAAAGAATCGGATTCAGCTGCCACAGGAGCTGGAGGCTCC
>VYZU01086235.1:43431-68639 GCA_013401355.1 Ceyx cyanopectus | reverse complement strand
GCAGATCTCATTTGTGTATTGCCAAGAGAGATTTTTGTTGCTTGCTGCAGATCCCACATGTGGAAGGATAGATACTGGTGGCAGAAAGCAGTCCTCTTGTAGAAACCCTCCTTGGTTGCCTTTATACAAACAATATTCAAGCACTGGTCCAGTGGGAGAAGTTAGGGAGGAACATTAAGAAGAGTCTGTGCTGAGCAAGAGTCTTTCTGACAGAATCACTAAGTCTCATTTTCCTTCCTTGTCTAGACTGTGTGACATAAACAGGGAAAGCAGAAGGGTCTCCAAGGGAATTTTCCATTTCATTTAGCTCTAAGGAATGTATCTTCTCAGTTATTTAGGACAATGCTGTAATGGGTCTTAACTGTATAACTTTGTACCATCCTCTGGGTGTGTCAGAGCCCTTGTGCCATCCAAGTTTGTAATTCCAGCTTTTCAGACAGCACATGATCTGAGGTTGGCTGGTCATGTGGTTAAGAAGGTGTTTTCAGAAGTAAATATATAGAAAGACAATAAGAGTGAGGCTAAGTAGATCATGCATCAGAACAAAGACATGACGTGCTTTCTCTCTGCCTGTAGAGGGAATGGGATTTTTCTGTATGCTACAGTGTGCTGCGTGAGCATTCATACACCACAAAAATACACCTACCTCCCCAACACATTCAGTGCTCAGGTGACATTTGTCATGCAGGACACTGAAATGCTAGGTGTGAATTCTGAGTCTCAAGACAACTGAGGCTGGACTTCACATCTGCTCCAAGATGTGTGTAGCCCTCTGCAGGTGGTCTGTTGTCTTAAGATCAGTTAAGCAGAGCAGTATTTTCACTAGGCTTTGTTTCTGGTGCATGTCTAGGACCCATGGTTTCTCCATTGTGCAGCTGTGTCACCCAGCTCTCTTCATCACTGGACAAGTGACCAGGGATGTGGCTAAGGTATTAGTATGTGCTAGCATCAAGGCATTGGGTCTTCACATTTACACTAATGCAGCTCAGGTGTAGCCAGGACTGAAACATTTTCCTGACCAAAGACCTCTAGAGTGATCCTGTGTTTAGTAGCCTGAGAGTCATCCCAAATATTCAAACACCTGCAGTTGTGTTGATTACAGGATTGATTCACAGATTCACAGATGTCAGGGGTTGGAAGGGAGCTAGAATATCATCTAGTTCAACCCCCCTGCCAGAGCAGGATCACCTAGACCAAGTCACCCAGGAACAGATCCAGGGGGGGCTGGAATGTCTCCAGAGAAGGAGACTCCACAACCTCCCTGGGCAGACCCTGCCAGGCTCGGGCACCCTCACTGGGAACAAGTTTTTCTTTGTGTTTCCCCTCAACCTCTTGTGCTCCAACTGACTCCCATTGCCTCTTGTCCTGTCACTGGATGACACTGAGCAGAGTCTGGCTCCATCCTGTCTACACTCACCCTGAACATATTGACAGACACTGCTGAGCTCCTCCCTCAGTCTCCTCTTCTCCAGGCTAAAGAGCCCCAGCTCTCTCAGCCTCTCCTCAGCAGGGAGATCTCCACTCCCTCCAGCATCTTGGTGCCCTGTGCTGGACTCTCTCCAGTAAATCTCTGTCTTTTCCTGAACTGGGGTGTCCAAAACTGGACACAGTACTGGAGGTGGGGTCTCACCAGTGCAGAGTAGAGGGGGAGGAGAACCTCCCTTGCCCTGCTGCCCACACTTCTCCTAATGTATTCCAGGATCCATTGGCCTGCTTGGCCAATTGGTTTTATTCCTTTGAGTGCAGTTGAAATTTCATTTGCTTGGAGCTATGGGTGTTGTTGTTATTCCCTAAGATGAGAGATCACTTCACCTCTGCAGTTTGTGCTCCTGCCCAGCATGGGAGACAGGGATGAAGTGCCAGGTTGTGGGACAGTGAAATCCAGAGGGGAGCAGCAGATCTTGAAGCTAGGGATATCCTTTCCCTCAGGCTCATGAGGAGCCAAGTACTTTGCTTCCATGTGGACTGAGATCTTGCATTTTGGCTATATTTAGTGCACTGGCACTATAGCCTCTGAGGAGTGGTATGGCTTGTGATTTGGGGGCAGGAGAGGAGTGATGGATCTCTTGAAGAAATGGGAGGTTGTCTGGAAGATCCTTCACTATCCGTGACCCAGTATAAAGCCTTTGAAATGACATTTACACTCTCTTATATGTGTTATACTACTGCTTATTCTGCTGCACTGTTGGTTGCAAACCCTACAGTCTGTGTTGACTGTTCACAAACTGCAGTGCCAAAGTAAGCACTGCCACTATCAAGACGGTGGGTTAAAAAGCACAACATTTAAAAAACAAGAACTGCTGAGATTTTTTGTTTTGCTGTCTGTTCTCTGAGTCTCTGGACACATGTTTCTTAGCTTCCCTCCACACTCTGGATGTCTAGGCATGGAGAGGGACAGTATGGTTTAGTCTGCAGCTCCACTGCCTGCCTCTTACTAAAGAGGCACTTAGATCAGCAAGGAAATTTTGCACTGACTCTGTACAGGCTTCTGATGGATGGACTCCATTCTAATCCAAGCTCTCACATTATTGTTACTTGTATGTATCAGCAAATTGTGTCTGCAACACCTCTGTAGTTGGGTTTGTTTCCTTTAGGGCTGTACAAGCACCTTGAAAGTGTCAGGTTTCCGTGGGTCCTCTTTGAACTTTAGACAAGCTTGTAATGAAAAGGAGCTTTTTCTACAGTGGTCCACATGGTTGAGTGCTTAACTACTATACTGCTAGCAGAGTTGGCAGGAATTAACATCAAACTACTTAAATGGTGGCTCCTTCATTGCGTGCTCTTTTCTTGCCTGGGGAGATGGGAGATTGTGCTCACAGCTCTTGTGCCTCTCAACTCCAGCAAGACCTGTGCAGGCTACTGAGTTCCTTCTGCCACCTACATCCTGAAGGGTGTCCTGGTACCCACTTCTCTCCAGACCTCCTCTCCTGTGACCTGCCCACCTCAGGCGCGCAGCTTCTGGGTTTCTGACACACGTATCTCTGCAGATGCTGATTCCTCCTCTCAGGGATGTATTGTAAGGTCTTCTTTTCTACTCTGCCTCTTAGAGTTTTTGCAAATATATGCAAACATACGTTCAAGCTTCACTGTGTTTTGTACTGTTAACAGCATTTTTGGGATGCCTAAAATATGTATAGGTATATCATCCAGCAGATCAAGGGAGGTTCTCCTCCCCCTCTGCTCTGCACTGGTGAGACCCCACCTGGAGTACTGTGTCCAGTTTTGAACACCCCAGTTCAGAAAAGACAGAGATTTACTGGAGAGAGTCCAGCACAGGGCACCAAGATGCTGAAGGGAGTGGAGATCTCCCTGCTGAGGAGAGGAGACTGAGGGGGGACCTCATCAATGTCTATCAATATGTTAAGGGTGAGTGTAGAGAAGATTGGGCCAGACTCTGCTCAGTGTCATCCAGTACCAGGACAAGAGGCAATGGGAGTCAGTTGGAGCACAAGAGGTTTAGGGTCAACACAAGGAAGAACTTGTTCCCAGTGAGGGTGCCCGAGGCTGGCAGGGGCTGCCCAGGGAGGTTGTGGAGACATTCCAGCCCCACCTGGATCTGTTCCTGGGTGACTTGGTCTAGGCACCCCTGCTCTGGCAGGGGGGTTGGACTAGATGATCTTCTAGTTCCCTTCCAACCCCTAACATGCTGTGATTCTGTGAATCTTTGAATCATATGTTTCCTGAGCAGCAGTCAGGGAACCTCACTCTCATTGAATTCGTAACCTCTGGTCTGCTGGTGACTCTTGGTAAGTTACATTTGTGCTGTGGGCCATGAGAGCCTTCCTGTGTGCCAGGTCAGGGTGCATAACCTGGCTATGTCACACCTCCATGCTGCAGTAAGAGCTTCAGTGCCTTTGAAACTAGTCTCTGTGTGTGGCTCCATTGTGGGTAGGTCCTCGCATTTGGCAGAGCTCGTCTAGATTTAAAGCAAATAGCCCCAAAGTGTGGAGAAACAAGGGAAGGTGGAAGAAAGACCCAAGTCACATAGAAATTGCGTGCTCTAAACAGAGAGCTTTTCCTAAACAAAAAGGAATCTTGTTAGTTACATCAGATAAAATACTGAAATTCTGTTTTGAGGATTTTATTCTTGCCCTGGAAGAAAACGTAGAAGGTATATCCAGATTTAACTGTGTATGTGTGAGAAAGCAATCTGGAGAAGTGTGTGTTTTAAATCACCTCTCTTCAGTGAGTAACTTAAGCATCAAATCAGCTCTTCATTTATCAGAGCAAGTTACCCTTTGAGAACTGTGGAGTGTGTTCATATTTCATTGTTCTAATGCAGCTATTTTGCAATTACTCGGCCATCGAGTCCTCTTGGGCATCTTGCAACGATCCCAGCTCCAGCAAATCTTTACGACTGTTGTTTTCTTCTGGTATTAAACTGATTATTTTTCCACTGGAGGAGTCAGTCATTCTTAACATATACATCTGCTTTAAAGTAAGAGGGAACTATTAAAATGGTTATTTGTCATCATGTTTACTGTATAGTTGGGTGCAATATTTTGGCCGGAACTATTTTTTTGGGGGAAAAAAGGTGCAGAACTGCTGGAATTGGAATGCTAGTTCTTCCTTTTTAGAGAAAAAGGAAACAAAAATAAGAGAAACTGAGTAGTCAACATAAATTGTTGTGGTATTCTGCAATGAAGTGCTTTATCACTTGTCTCAGAGAGGCATCATTGGAAAGGAGTATGTGGTGGGAAGAGGTTTACTTGGTAACAGGGAGCAACTATGGAGTTGGCCTTAAAACTCCTGTAAGCAGAAGGCAGCAGATGTGACTGGCAAACCACGCTGCCATGGCTGATGGTTTATGGTGCAGAGTGCCTAGCCCGAGCCCTGCCATATCCCTGGCCAGCCCTCACAGAGCCCTGTATGCTCCCACTGCTGAGGGAGGGAAGCAGTGCCCTGTGCCCCCCTCTGCTGCCCCTCCGTCAGTGTTAGAAGCAGCGAGTCCTGGGGGTTTGCCCTCTGCTCCCTGGAATTCTGCAGCATAAGTAGCTGGGCCTCATCTTTTCAGACTCAGAAAGCCAGTGTTTCCTTTTCCCTTTGCTGCTGAGGTCCTTGGGCCAGAGCATCGCAGCGTGCAGGCCACAGTCAGGTGAGTGCAGGGCTGGATTTAGATGCTGTTATTCCTTCTGGGTAATATCTCACTTCATGTAACAGCCCTGCTGAAACACCTCATAGTGTCAGAATCTGGCCCTGCATGAGCAGTTGAGCTGCACTTTTGCACAGTCTGTGTGCCTTCCCCTTTCATTACCTTCTGAAGCCATGCCAAGTTTGGTGACATAATTGTGTGGTCTTCAGTATAAGATGCTTTGCAGGTGGCCCCACAGCTCATGCGTGGAGCACTGTAGCAGCTGAAGCTGATGGCAGTCCAGGGGCTTGGCAGAAGGCTTGCTGTGCTTTGCAGGTGTTGGTGCTCTGGGTTATGTGCTCACAGCCTTACTGTCTGCGGCAGCTGAGCTTTGTGTTGGCTTCTGTCTTCCTTGTGCTATTGGTTTGATGTTTCTGGTGTCCCAAAGAAAATGTATTATGAATGATTAAAGAGAGAGTGACAGTGATGGAAAAGCTCCATATGGCTTGGCTGGATTGAGACTGCAACCTGATTTCAGGTTGTGCCTATTTTTAATAGACATACTTGGTAAGTGTCTGAGTTCTTATTACTGTGGAGGTGGTCTGGAGATCACAAGACCTTGTTCCATTCGTAGGTTTAAGACAGAATTTTGCAGTGGCATCTCCCCTTTCGTGTGCTCTCTTGGCTCTGTTTTAAAAATTAGTTTAATGTTTTTTCCACTTCGGTTCTGGAGTTGGGCAGTTGCCTGTGTTCTCTCCTAGCTGAAACTTTCCAAACAAGGAGTAATGACTGAAATATTTTGTGAGATGCTCGGTAGTATCTCCATAGGGTTTAATCAAACCTCAGTAAGAGACTGTTGGCTTTGCACTGCCATCACACAGAGCATCCCTGCAAAGCAGTGAGCAGACTTCTCACCTGAGCTGGAGACAGGTGTGTGGGCTCACACTCACCTCCATGCTTCAGGACATGGGTTCTGATGTCCCTGCAGCAGACTGCTGTGATTTGCAGTACACAGTGCTTCTCTGCTGCAGGTGCTGGTACTCCCTGAAATCACTGGGCACAGCTGAAGGGAGTACCTGCATATTATTGTGCTAGATGGAACCTGTAAGCTGATGTGCCTTGGTGTCTGTCTCTCCAATGTGGGGACATTCATTCAGCTACACCACAGAGAGGTGCTTGAGGATAAATTCAGCTTGATGATCAGGATCTGTTCCTGGGTGACTTGGTCTAGGTGCCCCTGCTCAGGCAGGGGGGTTGGACTAGATGATCCCTTGATTGATGATTCTAGCTCCCTTCCAACCCCTAATATCTATGAATCTATGAATCAGGTGACATTTCTCTGATGAAAGAGACTGTTATCACAGGCTTGGAAAGACTGATAAGCAGGCAGTGTATCTTTATCAAAAGTCCTTCTCAGTCAGGGTCAAAGATGCTGAGTATCAGTTTCTGACTGCAAGGTAATCCATGTTTATTGCCTGACATGTCTCAGATTATATATGCACCGTGCCCCGGAAAGTGCTGATTGCTGAGGCCAGACACCTCCCAAACACACTTTCTTCTGCTAAACCAGCTGTTTGAGTTACCCATGGAGTGGGATAATGACTTGTATGAGACATTGTGGTGTTCTGGTCATATTTGGTACCATGCTATACAGGTCGGGCTGGAAACCTGCAGCTGATGATGTGATGTGGCAATGAGTGTGAAACCTTGGAGGCATGGAAATATATATATATATATATATATTCAGATCACCACTTCAGTACAGTTCAAAGATAAATGGCTTTTTCTTGGCTTAAGTCTGTGCCTGCACACACAGGCATGTCTGGGAGAGGGTGGTTTCCACACCCCACATTGGGGATGGAGGGAAGGAACCATCCATGTGTGTGTCAGAGAAGGGGAGGGAGAAGGAAACAAAGAGAAAAAAAAGTGTTTGGGTGTCAGGTTTGTTTTGTTTTTTCTGAGAGCAGCAGGGAGAGAGCTGAAGCGGGGGCTCAGATGACTGACAGACCTCAGAGTGGGGGTGAGCATCAGAGTAGCTGATGAGTTAGTATGGCTGTTTCTGAAGGAAGGTGGTGTGCCTGAGGAGAGGATGGATTATTTTTAGCATGTTTCCACCCTTCTACCTGTTGCTTTCCTTGGAGAGAAGCAACTTTTTTCTTAAGAGTGGAGCCTTGCAGAACAAACTGCTAATAACTGCAGTAAGGGTGGCAGAAACAGACCCTATGGATCCAAACATAAGAGCCTCCATAAAATTAGCCATGGGGTTTGCAGGATTTTTGGCAATGAGAAAGGAACCGTTTGGCTTTTCCAGCAAGAGAGGTCTCTTGCAAATAAATATTTTAAGCTGCTTGTCCTGTATAATATATTTATTTCTATTTAAAAAAAACCCAAAACAACACACACCCCTTTTATGTTTATAGGCAGTCCCAGTAAAAATTGAGAAGGCAAACAGAGAAACTTTGAAATGTCTGTAGGAACTTGGAGTAATTTGGAGCCCCTTTGTGTGGAAGGAAATCACTGTGTGATTTCACTGTGAAGCTTTACCACTTCAACAAAGTGTGCTACTGAACAGTAGCAGATGGCTAACCCAGCGGACAGTAAGGAGCATGTGCTGCCAGCTTCCTTTACTCTTTGAAATGTATTTTTTAAACAAATAATGTGAAATAAGTTGATGTAAAAGAATCAGCAGATTTTTTTTTGGAACATAATTTGTGAATGGTTTGATATTAAAGGTAAATAAATAATATTTTGGTGGGTTTTATTCACAATTTTAATGAAAAGGAAAAAGCAAAGACTGTCTTATTTTAGGATGTACTTTTTACAGTCCCTCTGAAGAAACTTAATCTCTGAGAGCTGCTAATGAAAGAGCAGAAACTAACATTAAGACAGTTTCGTTCTTAGCAAACCTGTACCTTTCTCTTAGCAAACCTGAAACCTTTTGATTTCTGAAAGGTTTGCAATGTGAAATAAAAATGGAGAGTTTTAACTTTTTTTTCCCCCTTCAATGAATTATGAAGCTTGAATTCCTACTCTCTCACTTCATGAGTCTGAGGCATTTTTGGCAGTTTCTAGTGGAAAGTTCAATGTGCAGTTCAGCTAGAGATGGAATGGAAAGACTACATAAACATGTGGATCTCTAGTAGATTAAAAAATCTGTGCTACTTTACAGGATAAGGGAGCAAGTTTAGATATGTGAAGGTGGTTTTGGTAGAGAGGTATAGACCAACTCCCCCACATGCAAGTGACGTGGAGCCCTTAAGGAGAATGATTTGATTAAGTCTGTGATATGCAAAAAGAAATGAGCCAGAAGCAGAGCCAAGCCATCTAAATTGCCAGCACTTTTGACCCAAGGATAATAATTGCTTTAGAAATGTCTTGCTATCCCTCTTGTTCCCTTTTTATTTTTTTTTTTCCTTTGTGTTGAAGTCAAGAGTTTTCTGGGATTGTCAAAACTCTGGTATCTAAAGAACAGTTGAAGATGAGATTTTGATTAGTTGTGGCTTGTTCAACACTGGTGTCTGTTTTCACAAATGACTGGTGTAATCCATTTGGTGGGTGTTAAAGTGCCCAAGATGAATGTTTTTTTCAGAGGCTCTTTAGAGTGAGGCTGTAAAGGTGAAGGTGGCTGTTGTCAGTGACCACACACAATGCAACACCCCAAACCAATACAGAGAAAGTTAGCATTTGTCCCCTGATTAGGGGATCTGCCATGTAACATCCCATCAGCCAAAAGTTGAATGAGATTTGGAAGGAAATCAGCTGTTTAAATAGAATTATTTAATTAAAACTACAATTAATGTCTAATGTGAATAATCCAAACTAAGCATATAAAGCTTTGTGCTGTATGGATGTGGGTGAGCACTGCTTGATGAGGTTGGGGTGAAAGCTGGAGCAGAAACACAACTGCTGCCTGCTGTGACTTTCTGTAAGCCTAGTCTGTATTTTTCATCGGGACAATACACCCAATGTTTTCATCACTCTGAATTAGCAGGGCCTTGTTCTTGGCTGCCTCTGGAATGTGCCACTGATTTGAACACTGCACTACGGTGAGAGCAGAGCAATGGCATTCAAGTTTATAAGAAGCAGCCCAGGTGCACACATAAAGGTGCTGCCACGGGTTAGTTACCTTTCTAACGAGCAGTGCAGCTTTAGTCGGCGTGTTTTCCTTCCTGGACATCTGTGGCCATACCTGCAGGAAGCAGGACAGAGGTTGGTCACAGGAGTTGAAGCACTGGCTCTGACTTTTGTCCCTTGCCAACCCACTTCAAAGCTAGCTCAGGCTGCTGGAATGCAGGGAGGGGAGCAGAGGTGGAGGGGATGCATGACGGGCCTGGAAACAATACTCTCTCTTGTTGCTACCTTGCCTGTGGGCATCCACTTGGAGAGAAATAGAGTGGCTCACCTGCAAGTCACCCGTGTGGGTATGAGAATAAATGTGGGTAGGCTGCAATGCCAGGTCTCTCAGACACATTGCTGATGTGCATACTGGGCAGAGTGGCATTGTGCAAGCTCCATGCTGCTGTTAGTGCTGGAGGGAAGGGCATCCACAGGCTTGTGATGTTTGTGATGACAACACATGTGATGCCACATTTGGGTTAGCCTTTCCATCTACCCATAGCTGCAGGTGGAGAAGGACCAGCTTCATCTTCAACTCAAAAAAAAGCTCTGCCCGTATTCCCTTGTGTGGAAGTCTCTGAAGAAAGCTTCCCCTTGGTGGCAGCTTCACAGAATATGAGACAGCCACAGAGATTGTCAGCATGAGCATTTTTTTTGGTCTTATTCCATGTTTTCATTAAACTGCTAGAAATTCCAGATAAACAGAGCATTGTTGGAAGATGATGTCATTTCTTCCTACTGCCATGGTGGATTTTACCATGTGCGTTTTTACCGGGGTCAATTCTTTCTCATAGAAACACATGTAGAGATTATGGCTCAGAAGTGGCAGCTCTCAGCATGGGAGTCAGTCTGTTTTACAGCAGGAATAATCATCCATCCTGGATCTTGCAACTCTGTTGAAAGCTGTTGAAACCCAAGGGTTTGCCCTGGGCACCAATGACAGATGGATCCTGTCCATGCAGGCAGATATGCTCATACTTGTGCCCTTGGGTCTGCCCTGAGGAGATGTGGAGCTCTTCAGGGGGATCTTGCTGCCTTGGGAACCTCTCAGGCAATTGTTTCTTCTCTTGTGGTCAGTGCACACAATGTGATGTGGTCTTAAAGCCTCTGTATCCACTAAGGACAGTGTTACCTCTTGTGGTAGCAATGGGCTGCTTTAATAGTGCTTAAACTGTTACTGTTAAACATCCAGGGCCAATGCAGGTAAAGGCCCCAGGCTTTGTAAAGGTGGCTGTGAGAAGCATGTAAGGATGGTGCATGCAAGCACATAGAAGTCAGGAATGTCCCAGGAGAGATGTAACTTGGAAATTTTCAATATTGTGTGTTGGATTTCTTTTCTGTGGTGTCCATCTTTTACTCTTCACTGGACAATGTATTTTTAATGCCCAATTTGACAGCAAAATATTAAAAAAATCCCATTGTGAGTTTTATGCACAGAAAGAGAGCTTAAAATGTTGTAAATTGATATTTGTGCTGTTTCTGCAACTGAATATCCACTGGAGTCAAGGAATATGAGGTTCTTGCCCACTAGGAAGGGTCTGAGCATCATGCCAGCTGAGACAGCCAGAAGTCCTGTGGTGTGGTGCAGTGTCAGCACTGGGAAGTCTCAGGAGAAGCATTAGTATTCCTGAGCATGAGGGACTGAAAGGATATGCATGGAGGAATCTGGGATCAATGACTTCATGAGGCCCATTGACAGCTCATGCTCTTCTTTTTCATATGGACGGTGTAAAAGAAATAGGTTGCTGTTCTAGAGACTTGTCTTTCTGTTGGATCAGTGGGTCTTGTTTCTTGCAACCAAGAACTAAACAGTGGCCTGATGCAAACCACGTGTTTTGGAGCCTGGGCTGTGCTCTTGGAGGGGGTGGCAGCAGGGAACCCCAAGGGCTTGAATCCTGAAGTTAAGAGAACTTGCAACCCTCCTGCTCCATTCTTCTGCACTGCCAGGGTGGGACTTTTGTCATCCTGATGGACCTGAAGGAGCAATGACTTGATACTTCTCCCTCACCCTCCAGGGGGGGAGCAGGTTTCAAAAAAAACTGGAGACTGAGGGTACTAGAGACCAAGGTTTCAGCTGGGAGTGCACCAAAGAGCTTTGGGATGAATTCTTGAGTGAAAGAACTCAAATGCATGTGGTGAGGGATATTTTGAACTGTTCATAAGACAAATGTCAGTCTCCGAGTGATGATCATAAGTGAATAATATGTGATGTAATTACAAGATTACATAAAGCAAAGGGGCTTTTCTTAAGGCAGAGCTCTCCACAGCATCTCTTAAGTGTGGAAAGGGAAAGATAAAAAATAGAAGCTTTCCTTTAAAAAAAACCATCACAACGTTGCTGAATCTGGGAGCTGTATGACTCAGAATGGATGGCTTTTGGTGTTACTGCTCAGGGCCCAGCTGAAGGAACTGTTTCCATGATTTTTTTTATTTTTTTGGTTTATGCATGCAGCAAAGCACAACTTCCCGAGTCTCAGTTCTCCCCTCAACCATCACGTCTTTACCCCCTTGTCACGTTGGTGGTTTGTGAGATGTTCTCCATGCCTTTTGTAGTTGTCATTCTGCAGGTAGATGGAGGGGGACTCTAATCCATCCTCATGTTTCTGTGCTCGATGCATTGATGTTTTTGTCTAGAAGTCTTGGACATGTTCCAGATGGCCACACTGATAGTAATGAGGTTTTGACATCTCCTGCTGTGTCAGTTCATGGCAACCAGTCTGACCTGCAAGGCAGCAGCTTCAGAGGGCAGCAGCTTCAGAGGGCAGCTCTGTCCTCACGGCCACAGATGAGGGGAGAAGCTCCTGCCAAGGAATGTGCTCACAGGGTACCTGTCCCCTCTGCCTCGGGGGTGGCTGCAGTGACCAGCTGTTATTTTGATGCTGGTGTTCTTTGCAGTGCCTGTACCTGCCTGAATGTGCAACATGGTCACTGGTTTCTTCTGTCAGTTTAAAGTTTTGTTCTGTAAAAATGCACTAGCAGAGTTAGATAAGCAACATCACGACTGGCTGCGAGACACCAAGGGAACAATCTTCAGGGAGAACAGACAATGAAAATCCAATAAATCAATGGAAAGGAGTTAATGCCTCTGTCACCACATACAAGTCCTTGCAGGGCACAGAATGGAAGAGCAATCTGGCACCACTGTGCTTGTCCCTTGGATCCAGCTTGGTTCTGCTAGCTCAGAAAGGCATTAGGCATGATATATTAATTTCCATCTTGAGATAGTGTGTTTGAAAAGCTTGGAAAGCTTTTATCTTTAGGCAGAGAATGTATAGAGGAAAAAGGGCAAATATCCCCAGAAATAGTAAGGGAAGAAATTAAGAATTAGAGACACGCAATAGCAAATATGTCAAAATGCATAACTAAATAATTTTCATTTAATTACCCCTGTACAACACAAAGGAGGGATCCTCCAGCCCTCTATATCCTCCAGCCCTCTGATCAACCTCGTGGCCCTTCTCTGTACATGTTCCATCAGGTCCATATCCTTCCTGTAATAGGGGCTCCAGAGCTGGATGCAATACTCCAGGGGACGTCTGACCAGAGCAGAGCAGAGCAGAGCAGAGCAGAGCAGAGGGGCAGAATCTCCTCTCTCCAGCTGCTGACCACACTAGCAGAGCAGAGCAGAGCAGAGCAGAGCAGAGGGGCAGAATCTCCTCTCTCCAGCTGCTGACCACACTTCTCCTGATGCAGCCCAGGATGCCATTGGCCTTCTGGGCTGAAAGAGCACACTGCTGGCTCATGGCCAGCTTCTCATGAAGCAGTTGTCTGTACAGATGCTGTGGCATCCTATAGAGCTGTACTCCTTGCAGGTCTTCTGTCTTGTCCTCCAAGCTTACTGTTGTATTTTCCTTACATCAGGAAAATATCTCAGGTTTAGGGCATATTCTTGACAATGGAGACATAAAGCTTGAAGAGGAGGATGTGGATTAGTTTTGACTTTGAACAAGGTTGGTTTGCCATGTGTGGGTTGAATGGAGGTAATGACCAGAGTCAGGGTGTGAGAAAGATCTGCAATGGAAATTATTTTGTAATAAACTGGCTGTGGCCTCTTTGCCCTCCTGCCCCTGTAGCAGAACTGCTTCTTAATCCCCAGCTCAGCCTGATGGTGAGGCTGGCCACAGTCAGGGCACCTTGGCCAGTTGATTTTGCCTGCTGTGTCTCCATAAGGAGACCCCAAGGTTGATGTCCTGCAATACTACATTTTCTCCAACTCAGTGAAGAGGCAAGTGTTGGCTGACACTCCAGATGGACACTTGCAGACCAAGGTAACAGCTGTGGTGTGGTCTCACAGCCCCATTAGGGTTGCTGGGTGTTTTTACCACCCCCATTGGAGAAGCCTGGATGGGAGGCATCCAAAGGCAGAGGGAATTAGAGAGGGGGGTAGCCCAGGCTTGGTGGCTTCCTTCAGATGGCAGGGATGTAGAAGGAAACTTGTGTGTGGACATCAGCTGGAGAAGGTGAAGTTTTCAGTAACTCTGTCAGTTGTTCTGAAGTCATGATGCATATATTAATTGTGTAGAAATTGTTGTGTTTGGAAACAATCCAAACACAATCCAGTAATCCTACTGTGCTTAGCATTCAGAGGGCTCTTCAAAGGGAGCTCTGGAAACTTCCACTGATGCTGTCATTTTAAAGAATGTCCTCAGGATGCCAGGTAACAGATGCATGATGAATTACTTTGCTTAAATCAGACATTACCATTAGATACTGGTCCTCTGTCCAAAACTCCTGGCTGGCGTTTGGTGAATTATGGCACACTTTCCATTGTACTTTGCAGGAACTAAAAAGTTCCAGTCTCCACTTTCTGTGCCAAGCAGAAGTGTGTAGAAACGTGCTGAGGGATTATTATTATTTTTCTGAGAAAAAAAGGATTTCTGTGTTGCTTTCCTTGCTTTAACTGATTCACTTACTTCCAGGATATCTAATACTGAGTGTATAAATCAGTGTCACAGAATCACAGAATCACAGATATTAGGGGCTGGAAGGGAGCTAGAAGATCATCTAGTCCAACCCCCCTGCCTGAGCAGGATCACCTAGACCAAGTCACCCAGGAACAGATCCAGGCGGGTCTTAAGTGTCTCCAGAGATGGAGACTCCAATGAACATGTCATGAACATGCCCATCAGCCCACATAGGAACAAGGTTGACAGTGAATTTTTAAATGCTAGGGGACTTACCAACCCATTAAGCCTGAGGCTGGATTTGTTCTCCCATTTCAGTCATGCTTTCTTTGATGGTTTACTTATCTCTTACATGTTACCTGCTGCAATGCTATGAAGATCCCCACTAGACCTAGTGCTGTGCTTTGTTCCACGACTGCTCTGAAGTAAATCATTGAGCCCAGAGTCTTCCAGAGTTAGAGCAGTCAGCGTGTCTTGATTCAGAGAGCCACGTCAGCACTGTTTGGGCTGGCTCACCGACTGCAGGAAATATCTTTGCAAAGTGAACTCTTCTTGGGATGGCCCCAGCCCAGCCCTCATTGAAGCTGGTGGAATTGCTCTCATTTTCTCAATGGACCTTGGATCAAACTGTCAACTTGAAAAAATAAAAATAAGTCCAGTGATACTTTGCCAAAGTGACACAGTGTGTTAATTTTTGGGTGGAAAACATGTATATTCCTATGGTATTTTGTCTGCTGATGTGGCTTTGCGATAACTGTATGGAGATAAGTGAGATTGTGTGAAGGCAAGGAGCAAAGCAGCTGCCTCTCTGTGATCTGCTGGATGAGAAAGATGGGATGCTCTTTTTCCCTCGTGCCTCTCAGTTAAGACAAAATGCCTTTTTTCTTTTCCTGTTCACAAATAACAACTGGATTAAAAGCCCTGAGTTGCACAAAGGACTACCCAGCTTATGATGACTAGCCCTGATAGTAAATCTCTGCTTTCTCCTTTTTCAAAAACACTTAAATTCATAATCTATTTAAAATCAGGTGAAAAAAATAAAACGGTGTATTGGAATTGTCACAGCCCTTACAGCCAATGCACAAAGTGATTGCCTGCTGGAAGATAGTAGAACATTAAGAGCAAGAAGAAGGGATAGCTGATAATAGCACAAAGTACTTTTGAAAACAAGAAACTCTTTCTTTCCTGGTGAAGGGCTGGCCATGAGACAACCCTTGGTAGGTGAGCACTGCCCTCTGAGCCTGGGACTTTCCCCTCAGGCTTCCCTGGTGCTCCCTGTGAGCTGGTGTCCCTCCGTTTTTCTGCATCTCCTGTCTTGCTTTCACGGGTTGCCAAACAAGGGCAATTCTAGACATGCCCTGTGATGTGTTTGCTGTGTGTGCTGTGAACTTGAGTGTCACCACTCAAAGCAGTTGCATGGAGGAGAGGCCAATGCACTTGTCCAGTTTTGGACACCCCAGTTCAGAAAAGACAGATTTACTGGAGAGAGTCCAACACAGGGCACCAAGATGCTGCAGGGAGTGCAGCATCTCCCTTACGAGGAGAGGCTGAGAGAGCTGGGGCTCTTTAGCCTGGAGAAGAGGAGACCGAGGGGGGACCTCATTAATGTCTATCAATATGTTCAGGGTGAGTGTAGAGAGGATGGAGCCAGACTTTTCTCAATGTCATCCAATGACAGGACGAGGGGCAATGGGTGCAAGTTGGGGAACAAGAGGTTTAGGGTCAACACAAGGAAGAACTTTTTCTCAGTGAGGGTGCCAGAGCCTGGCAGGGGCTGCCGAGGGAGGTTGTGGAGTCTCCATCTCTGGAGACATTCCAGACCCGCCTGGATCTGTTCCTGGGTGACTTGGTCTAGGTGCCCCTGCTCAGGCAGGGGGGTTAGACTAGATGATCTTCTAGTTCCCTTCCAACCCCTAACATCTGTGAATCTGTGAATAGGTTTTAACTGAAGAATCAAAATATATGCCTCTTTTTTAACCTCCACTTACTAGAATGTTTTTCTACAAGTAATGCTGGTATCTTCATGGTGGAAGGGCTTAGACACTTAATGAGAGTGCATGTTATGTAGGAGTGTTGTACCCCAAAGATACAGCTCAGAAATCCTGGAACTGCAGCTGGCGGAGGTATTTTTATAGCCCTGGTAGTGGGTTTTTGAGAGGGGGGCTTCAGGGTGTTGGTAAACTGAGTTGCTCAGCTCAGAAGCTGGAGGAGTCTTGCAGGTTGGCGGTGGTGCAAGTTTATTACCTCAGAGGACAATTGGTTGTGCTTAGGAGCATTTAAGGACTTCTTAAGACAAGGATCTGCTGTTTGAGGTGAATGAACTGAGCAGTTTGGTACAGTGTATTTAAGCTCCCATATTGTTTTGTCTGGTAAAGCAACAGTAATCTGAAATCCAGGGTGCAGAGGCAATCGGTCTCTTTTGATGCTTAGAACTTAGTTTAAAAAAATAAAAATAGTAATTTTTATTAGTCCCCCCCAACAATAAAAAAAAAAAAAAAAAANAAAAAAAAAAAAAAAAAAAAAAAAGGAAAAAATTATTTTTTGGATTTTTTTGCTGTTGCGGTGTAGAGAATGATGACAGTTGGTCAAGTTGCCCATGACAGGTTTTAATTTGCCAGCTGGCATTTTGGCCTTTTCTAATGAAGGCACTTAATCACTTTCTCATGAGTTGTTACCTCTAAGCAACTACAACTTCTTTCTCCAAGCTGTTACTTTGACCATGGCTGGGTGACTGTTTTTAGCCTTCAAAACTTCCGCCTGAAGTAAAAAGAGATTGGTAGATGTTTATAGACTATATGAATGTTATCTACTGACTCTGCTAAATATGTGCAGAAACATTCTCTCTGCAGCAGAACACATTTTCTATGTCCAGATTTCCAGTCCTGAAATAATGGAATATATATCAAGAAAATGTAGAAAAGCTTTTCTGACTAGGGAAGGCAAAAGCACACATTTTGTACCTAGGCTTATGGTGGGAAATTGAAGTGCCTGCTTTTTTGTGATCTTGTATTGCAACTTTTTTGTACCTATATCTTATTAGAGTTGCTTGGGACTTTCCCCCACAGTTGTAGATTGATTACTACATGTCAGTTGTTCCCTTCTGGAACTATTTTGTGTTTTGCTTTGCTAGATAATTAATGAGATCCTTTGAAGAATATGTGTGATTTGGCAAGTGCAAGCTGCCTCCTTTTGTGTTTGTTTAGAGAATGTTTTACCCTCAGTTTAAGTCCTAATGCTTTGGGCTTACATCATTTATAAATGTTCTCCCACGTTTCTGACATACAGAAAAACTTTGGCAATACTAGTGGATGTTTCAACTGTTAGAAAGTCAATAATGAGGCTTTAATCAGTCCTGCATTTCTGGGACCAAGATACTATACACAAATTCCTACAACTGTAGATAATGTTGGATTTCTAAACTGAGGAGAGCATTTTTCCAGAACATAGAAAAGGATTTTATTTTATTTTAATTGCAGGTAACTCTTTAGATGAGGTCTGAAGATGTTTACTAGTTCATTTAGTTCAGCCAGAGTAGAGGTCCAGAAAATTATTAAATTAGATTTGGAATTGGAAGTGGAAAAAAACCCCACTTGGTGATATTTACAGGGGCAAATAGCGATGGAGAAGAATCCACCTTCAATTCAATCAAGCACTGGTAGCTGTTCACAAAATTTATGAGAAGAGGAAAAAAAAAGAGGTTGGGAAGGAATGTATCTGAAGACTTAGCATTTTCATTGCTAGTGCTTTGGGACTGAGAAGGCACAGCACTGCAGTGGCTGTCAGCTGTGCTTATCCTAAAGCTTGGTTTGGGACTGTTAGGGCCACCATCCACTGATGAGTTGGGCAACCTGCCCAAGCTTAGACCTTTGCAAAAGGCAGGGAGAAATGCCTGGTGGGGTCAGACTGCATCCCAGAGAAATGATGGGAATGTTCCCCCTGCTCAGGAGCCTTAAAAGTGACAGGTATCCTGGGCCATTTCTGGATGCCCATGTTCTGGGTTGGACTTAGCTGGCGTGGCTGGATCTGTGTTTTGATGCTGGGAGTGAGCAGCAGTCCAGTTTCTGCACCCTGTGCCATGGAGGTCTGTTATGCCAGATAGTGAGCAAGATACTGAGGCTTCTGTTAATGCTTGATTCTATTATTCTAAGCTACTTCACTCGGCCTTTTCCCAGTTTCAGCACTATGTTTCTTTCCTGTCTGCATCAGATTTCCAAGTGTTCCTATTTCTGTGTTACCCTTAATATTATAGTAGTTTTTAAACCGACTTTGATGTTCCCTGTTTCAGCTCTTCCTCCCCATGGCCCTTTTCTTGGACCTTTTCTTGTCTCCTTTGGTTTGGGATTGAATTGATTCCTTGAATTTTCAATAAAGTTTGCATTCTTTATCTCAGGATGGCAAAAAAAAATCCACAACCTAGTCTCTTGAGCAAGTTCAGATCTTATTCTCTCCAGGTTCACATCCAGCACCTAGATGTACAGTGAATGGAATCTTAGTGATGCAAGAAGGTGTTGGGATGTGTCTTCATAGTGCTTTATGTGTGGGGACAGCAACACCTATTGCTTTTTTTCGTTAGTTGTGAGCTGCTCAAGACAGTTGTTTCTGGGGAGTTCAGTGCCCCTACAGGAAGGGGCTACTTTGGCAATTGAATGATTTAAACGGTGCTCTCCTCCCACTCCTTCCCTGATGAATGTGGATTGTTTAGGACTATGTTGTGGTTCTGTTTGGTTGTTGTGAGCCAGGCCAGCAGGACCGAACTCTGTTCCTTAGGAGACAGTGAGCTTTTCTTATTGCTCAGCTTCCACAGTCCCATGATTATCCTCTCTGTAAAAATCCAGACTGTTTACTGGAGCCAAGATGAGAGGAGGAGACCAGGCAGGAGATCTTTAATGTGCAAGAGCTGTGACAGCAGGAGGCAATGTCCTGTCCCACAGGGGACTTAAGGAGTGGGAAATTTCCTGACTGGAATCTGCTAGACTCAGTGGGACAGCAGTTGCTTATACGAGGTGGTCTGAGCTCAGCTTCATCTTATTCTTCTGTATAACTGAGGTCAAGGCCTTATCCCAGACCAGGATGTAGGCTACAAGAGGGTAGGCAATCTCATTATGCTCTTTGTTTTTAATGAGAAATCACTTTCTTGTAAAGCCTGGCACAGATTTCACACAAAAATACTGCGTTTGGTAGATCAGCAGTTACCAGCAAAACCTTTGAAACCTTTTCTGATAGTTCCATCCTGGATGCTTCAGATTCTTGCCAGTCAAACTGTGACAAGGAAAGATAAGTAGAAATTGGAGCCAACTAGTGAAATGGGAACAATGGGCAGTGAAGTGTGGTGCTACCGTGAGTAAATCATAGAAACCTTAGAAACCTGCTGTTTTAAAATCTCAGCTGATCCCCTGCATTCAGCATTAGGGTCAATAAACTTCTTTGCTTAAAGCCCCATCTGGTTTAGATTGAATACTTTCCATATGGCTCTCTGGCTGGGTTGGTTCCTTTTGTACCCTTTGTCCCTTATAAATCTCTTACTCTATTTACATTTGGAAGCTGCAGTTTTAACTGGGTAGCAGAGCTGATGGGTTGCACCATTCCTCTGGGCCAGTGTGTTCTCAGTGCTTGGTAGCATGCAGGGCCACTGAGAGGAAATCCAGATGGTGTGCTTGCACCATGGTCTGCAAGCCATGGGCATCCAGGAGAGCATGGCTGTTTGAGGGGAGATGTTACTCCCAGGGCTGGGCAGCTCAGGAGAGCTGTTGAGCTATGGGGAGGTGATGGCTACCTGTGCCATGTGGGCTACAGGCAGAGGCTGCAAGAGTGGAGCTGGCCCAGTCTGACAACAGGAAGATAGGGTGACATCCCACAGCAGCCAACTGCTACATTACTGGGGCTGTGAAGAAGCCACTTCTTGGTGGTGGCAGGCCACTCCCAACACTGCCATGATGGGTGGTGCTATTTGGAATTGCCTTCCATGAAGGTATTTAAGAGACATGTAGATGTGTTGCTTAGGGAAAATTGGCAGTGTTAGGTTAATGGTTGGGTTTGATAGTGTTAAAGATCTCTTCATACCAGAATGATTCTGATTCTATGATAAAAGCTTTCACTGTAGCAGCTGGTGAAGGAAGGCTGTGTGCCTACATCATCAGTGACTAAGGGGCATTTGGAATACATGCTGAGCAGCTGCTCAGGAGAGCAAGAAAAAAGAAGTGGGAGCAGGTTGTATTTATTTGAGTTCATGACAGAGACTGTTCCTTGAAAAGTAGCTGGGGAGCCTCCTGGAAATAACCACATTTATCGTACAGCAAGAAGCATTTATTGTTTGCTAAACACTTAGGATCAGATCCAGCTAGCATACACTGCTCTGATAACAGATGTTTTTGTAAAACCAGCTTAATTGCCTGATTAAATTATTTTGCCGGGGTGGTGAGAAGCAACCAGAAGAGAGAAGCTGCCAAAGGCCATGTGTTGAAACTGATGATATATCTATCTGTAGGCAAAGGTTTACCTTGCTGAGCTGCTACCCAGTGTTTCAGTGGAAAAGCAGAATTCCCTAGGAGTGTGTGGTTGTTTTATATATGATACACCTCATCAGCACTGAAACCTCCTTTCTCACAGGAATTTCATGAGAAGCTCTGCAAACAAATTGAGAGTCACTATGATCCCTTCCAAAGGCTAATTTAATAGAAGAACCTGTGGGAGTGTATAAGAAGATGCAGCCTTCTGAGCAAAGACCAGTGAGCAGTTTTGTTATAGAAGGATTTGATTACAGTGGGTAACCTCTTTGCTGGCAGGTTCACTCAACTTCATGCTTGGTGGAATGACATCCCTAGAAGTGATTGAGAGAGACCTGCTCTGAGTGTGAAATGTGAAAAATAAGAGGCAAAAAATCTCTAAACTGTGGGAGATCTGAGTCCTGGCTGGTGTTGCCAGCACCTTTCTGCCTGCTCTCTGCTCTGCTTGCAGCCTGCACAGGAGCACAGTGCAGATCATGTACAAAGGAGAAGTCCATGAAAACTGGAAATGCCATTCAGAACAACCAAACCTTCAGTAATCCTTGGACCAGTGTAACTTCCTAAAGAATGCTGCCAACTTGCTACCAAGTGTAAGCTAGCAAGTGTAAGAATAAATGACTTGCATAAGGTGCCTGTTACAGTGCTGGGTGCTCAAGGGATTGTATAACGGGAGTTTGGGAAGTCAAGAGCTGAAGCGTGTGTAAAACAGACCTGTTAAATAGGAGGTTGTCAGAGAGCAGAACCAGTTGTGATAGGTTTAGGAGAAGAGACCTCCTTTTAAAGGGGACTACGTTCTTAAAGAAAGCTTTAAAATAGTTAAATGGTTCTGTGCTTCAATTTATACTGACCTTTAGCACTTGTCAGAAAAATAATGTGTGTGCCTGAACTAGGGAAAGTGGATTTGAAAAAAAGAGGAAAAGATTAAGCAGGAAAGTTACATGCCATTCCCAGTTTCTGTCAGGACTCCTTGTATTAGATAAGTTTTCACTTTCAGTGTCTTGCACCAAGTCTGTCTGAAGAGTCTGGGAAAAAAATGCTATTATTATTCTCCTATGAGGAGAGGCTGAGGGAGCTGGGATTGTTTAGTCTGGAGAAGAGGAGGCTCAGGGGGGACCTTATTGCTCTCTACAACTACCTGAAGGGAGGTTGTAGGGAGGTGGGGGTCGACCTCTTCTCCCAAGTTAAAAATGCCAGGATGAGGGGCAATGGCTGCAGGTTGCGCCAAGGGAAATTTAGGTTGGATATCAGGAGGAATTTCTTTCCAGAGAGGGTGGTTAGGCATTGGAATGGGCTGCCCAGGGAGGTGGTGGAGTCCCCATCCCTGGAGGTTTAAGAGTCACGTAGATGTGGTGCTGGGGGACATGGTTTAGGGACCCTGGCAGTGTAGGGTTAATGGCTGGACTTGATGATCTTGAAGGTCTCTTCCAGCCAAATCATTCTGTGATTCTATTACACATCCTACTTGGAAAACATGTTATGGCTGTTGAGTTTTATAGCAAAAAAAAACAAACAACCTTTTAAACCTTTTTTAGGTTTTAAAACCTAGAAAGATATGGATTTTATTCTGATTGTATTTAGTAGATGTGTTTGCAACAGATGTGTGGGCTGCTGTACATATCGCATGCTTCATAATAACAGTGACGTGTTTTGTGTGTGTGTGTTTTGAAGAGAAGGACATGGCAAAGAGACCTCTGAGAGTGCGTGCCCAGTCTCCAGATGGCAAGTTACCCTTTCGGTGGAAGCTACCTTATGGATCAGGCTTCAGGGGTCCACGCAGCAGATCCCAAGGTTACACCCATGGGTATGGAGAGAGTAGCCGAAGGACGAGCTACACTCCCCTGCCACAGGAGCAACACCAGCAGGAACTGGGGAAACTGGGTGAGTCAGACTCCCTGACAGCATCTAGCTGAGCTAGCACACTTCTGTAATCCCCTGTGGCTTCGAGGGGATCACACATCACATGTTGTTGTAGCCATCAAAATGACATCTTCCTATAAATGGAAATACTCACTACAGTTGCATTCTGTAACATGTTCTTAGCAGAAAAACACGATGACAAGGGTGGAAAGTGCAGCAGAACTTGATGCTGTATTGGCGACACCATGTGTGAATTACTCATATTAATAGCAGAGGGAAGGATTGGGGACAAGAGCCATAGCTCAATTTCCCCTTGCCTATTGTGGGACCAGTCTAGAATAGTTTGTTTCTTGTCCTCTTCTAACACTGTGTCCCTATGTTATTTCAGGCCAGTGGAGAAAAAAAAAAATCAACACACATTAACTAAATGGATCCATGCTTGCCATTAGAAGTGTTGCAAGGGGTCTGTACTAGAGTGTACACATGGGTGTCCATGTTCTCTCCAGTTCCTTCAGGAGATCCTGGTCACTGAGGGTTCCTGAGACACTTTGGCTTCCTCTGTGGTCCCTGCTGTGTTGTGCTGTGATGGTTTGCACTTATGTCCCAGATCATCTGCTGCTGACTTAAAGGATTTCCAATCTAATAATTTCAGTGGGGTTTGCAGCAGTTTTATTTCCCTAGAGGCTGAGCATTTCCCTTTGCACTATTTGTGTCACTTGCCTGTGTTGTGGCTGACCTGTGTCTGTCCTGCTGCCTGAGCTCCTCTTGCCTGAGTGGGAGCTATGTCTGTCCTCCAAAGTCTTGCTTTGCTCCTATGCTGTTCATGTGTGTTTGCTGGAGGTTAGGCTCTTTTTTGTTTGTTTTTTTTTGGTTGGTTTTTTTCCTGTCAAAATCTCTCCTGTAGGCTGGAAGTCAGTCGCACAGACAGTCTGATCTTGGGTTACTACATGGGCAATGATTCCAAAATCACACACAGCTGCCAGAGCTCCTAACTTCACAATGTCAATGTCTATTTCCCCTTCTGCTTTGTAGATTTTGTATTAAATGCGCATCTTTATCTCCATTTCTCCAAAAAGGTAACTACTAGGTCATCTTTATTACTTATTCTCTCTTTTCCTTACTTATTTTTCATCCCCTCTCTAGTATTCACTTTTTTTCATCTTTTTGTACACGTCTTGCAGAGGTGACACTTTGGCATCTGTGCCAAGGTGACAGGGTCAAGACAGATATGTGTGGGAGACACTCCCATTTGTCTGATGCCCAGCATTTGTACCAGTGCTCTGCAAATGGAAAGCCTTACCTGGCAGTTTAGAAATCAGTACAAATCTTGTCATGGACTTAGTGGGAGTTCAGTAACAAACTTAATCTTGATGAGAAATACTCTCATGTACTCATCATGTTACACAACATGGTTTGGAGCGTCTACTTCTTGTTTCATTACTTTTATACTATTTTTATTTTTTTTTAATAAGGGAGAGATAATGTTGTTTAAATATTCAAATTATCAGGACAAAAACTCAATCCTAGAATGTAGGACTCTTGTAATTTTTTTGTCTTGTTAATAATTTTCTTTCCTGCTTCTAAAACACCAGCTTTACTGTTCTTACTGCATGCATATTGAACTCCCTGCCATAAATGCTGTGACTCTAAAATAAAATTGCTAAGAAACTTCTCCTTTTGTATCTCACAAAAGAATAAATCAGAGTTCTGCCTGAAAAGACAATGAAAAGTTTACAGAAAAGATCTGTTTTTTCCCTGCATGTACAGCCTCCGAGTCAGTTCATGTGGTTTCACTGCCATCAAGGAGTTCCCAGGGATGGAGGCAACCTGTCTACCGGTCATCTTTAACCAAAAGAAAAGTCACAGGTATATTTCTTTCACATCTGCTGTCAATTCATGGAGACATTTGAATGCTGTGAGATAACTTTGTGATTTTTAGACTGCAAGGTTTTTGGTGCTGGAGATTTCTTGAATTAAAGAGTCTGATACATGCCTACAATTGCTTCTCTAATTCAAGAAGGATTAATAAAATGATACTAATGTGCAACATGGTCGGTTTGGTTTCTGTTGGTTTTTTGTTTGGTTGGTTTGGTTTTGATTTTTTTGTTGTTGTTAAATTTTTTTTGTTTGATTGGTTTGGTTTTGTTTTTGAAAATCTCCTCCTCTCTAGCAAATGTTATGGACTGCAGTAAAGACTTAAGTCAAAGCTAGGACCTCCACAACAGTATTTCTTCTTATCAAATCTCAGCCCCGTTTTCTGAAGGGCTGATTTCAGAATCCTAAACCTAGTGAGAAAAACTTTGCACTTCCTTTTTGAAAAAGGGCATTACATACTGCTGCCAGTGCTAAAAAGGATGAATAAGATTCCGTGTCATCTCCATGCCAGCACTGCTTTCTCACCCCTTGCACTGTGATGAGAATGCCATGGGGATGGCAGAGTGTTTTGGGCATTTTTATGATGGTGGAGAACACCTTTGTCAGAACTGAGTACTGTGGTGGTGTGAAATTCTACTTCACACCTTCTCTGGGGAAGCAGCGCCATCCACTTCTCATGCTCACTTTTTCTTTTCAAAAACTTAGTGAATTGGTCCCCTAAGCCACTTGTAGTAGATCACAGAATCACAGAATCACAGAATCACAGATATTAGGGGCTGGAAGGGAGCTAGAAGATCATCTAGTCCAACCCCCCTGCCTGAGCAGGGGTACCTAGACCAAGTCGCCCAGGAACAGATCCAGGGGAGTCTGGAATGTCTCCAG
>VYZU01086235.1:29808-42620 GCA_013401355.1 Ceyx cyanopectus | reverse complement strand
CCATCTACTGATATCCTCATAAAAGGCTATCAGATTAGACAAGCATGATTTCCCCTTATGGAATCCATGTTGGCTACCTGTGAGAAGCCTCCTTTCCTCCAGATGCTTAGAGATGGCAGCAAGGACAAGTTGTTCCATCACCTTTCCAGGGATGGAGGTGAGGCTGACGGGCCTGTAGTTACCCGGGTCCTCTTTTTTGCCCTTTTTAGGTGGGTCCTCTCAGCCACTTTTAAGTGTTTCTCTACCAAAACCTGCAATTATCTGAGAACCTTCCATTAAAAACCTGAATGGAAGAAGTGAAATGTGCTTCCCTGTTGCCTGCCTTCTGTGTGGGCAGTGCGGGCTTTTGGGGTAATGTGCCACCTGCCATAGAGAATGTCAGTCTTTCCCTGGACTTAAGCCATACATGAGTAAAGTCCCTAGAGAGTGAAATTCCAGAGTATACTGTTACCTTTGCCTTATATACCATAAAAAATGAAGAGCTAAATTCAACCTGTCTGAAGCACCTAAAAATGTAAAATAAACAAGAATTGTCCTTTTCAAAGAATTTTTGAGAGTCCCTTAGTTTTATTGCCCATCCAAATAAAAACAAATTTTAAAATATCAAAATTTTTCATAGGGCAACATTTCTGACCTCCAGGCAGCTCTAGGAGTGAATTTGCCAGAGATGCTGAATGTCAGTGTGTTATGCTGTAAGTAACAGTTTGGGGACTCATAGGATATTGAAGGTCTGTAGAATGTATTAGTACTTTGGTCTTCTAAGCAGACAACTGACAGAAGAAATTATGTTTCCATGGGCCACTGTCAGTAATCAGTATACTTGGTTTTCCACTGTTGCTCTATTTGTTATTGTTTCATCTGTGAATTTGTGCATATTATAACATCAGTTGAAGACAGCTAACATTTTTTATGAGAACTCCAATGTTGTTATTGATGCTCTGTTTTCTTTTGCCATTTCAGAGGTGGAAGAGGTGGAGGTGGCACAAGACATAACTGTTCGAGTTATGTCTTCTCAGTCTGTGCTCGTTACTTGGACAGACCCACTGTATGAAAAACAGAAGGTTGCAGCAAATAGGTAGTTAGCTCTGTGTTTTCTTTTCAGAATTCATACTGAAGGTGAACTGCTACCAACGCACTGCTGATTGCTCTTGCATTTATTTAATTACAGTTGTTTAAGTGAATAATTTACCTTAGGGCATAGGAATTTGCATACCCCTATCTATGACAGTGGCTGGTAAGGGATGCTTCAGAGAAACTGTTAGAAACCTGATGTGGGTGGTTGTGTGGTGGCATACCCTTCTTGTTTTCCTGCACCCTTATCTCTTGTGTTTAGAAGTCTGTGCAATTACAGGACTACAGGAATAGTCGTCAGTCTTCTGAAATGTTGTGAGCACCAACTCGGGATATATTGCTATTCAGATGTTGGTATGTCACCATGGTCAGCAAATCCTCATGTATGCACAGAGACAGGAGCCCACAGAAGTAAGGTGTTGAGTTGAACTTTCAGAACAGACTACAGCTTCGATATGACCATACAGTGGGTGGAGGAAGCATTGCTGCAATGGGAAAGACACCCATCAGTGCCCCCTCCATCCTCTTAACTTTCCAGAAACACCTGAATGATGAGGCT
The DNA here is from genome assembly GCA_013401355.1 of Ceyx cyanopectus. Taxonomy (NCBI): domain Eukaryota; kingdom Metazoa; phylum Chordata; class Aves; order Coraciiformes; family Alcedinidae; genus Ceyx; species Ceyx cyanopectus. Next base: position 40,990 of record VYZU01086235.1, on the reverse strand, counting down.
GAGGCCCTCCCATGAGCAGGAGAGCTTGGCTTGCAGCAGCATGCTGCAGCAGTTGGACACCAAAATAAAGAGAGAAATGGGCTGGAAACTTCCAGAGGCCTGAAAGCACTGGAGTGTGTTTCTCAGCCTGGCACCAAAGGGCAGTGCAACTCAATGCTGAAACACCCCAAGGGGCACAGAATGAGAAACACTAAATTTAGATGTTCTCAGTTCCTTGTGGAAGTAGTTAACTGGGCAGACACATGGGAACCAAGCTGCCAGTGTTGCTCTGCGAGTGAGTGGCTGCCAGCCATCTGTCCATGATCATTGCCACAGGGAAGGGAGATGGTGGGCATGGAGCCCCCGGGATACCCGGCTGGTTTTGCAAAGTCTTGCAACTTCCCCTTGGTTCAAGGAGCATTTTGAGTAAGAAGCTAGAAAGAGCAAGTCTGTCCTTTAGGGTGAAAGAATCAGACTCCATTAGAGGAAGACACAAATATTTGCTTAAAAGATGCCAGCAGTATTTTGTTGTGTGTATTATGGTGGGTTTCCCAGTAAGCCCCCCAGCAGGCTAGCTGAGGGCAAGGCAGCCTCGTTCCCTTTTGGTTCTGCTACTGCTAGATTTTGATGTGTGAATTTGTATTCACGTCTTTCTGCTCGCAGGCAATACAGTGTCCGCTATCGGGAAAAGGGGGAATCAGCCAGGTGGGATTACAAGCAGGTGTCCAACCGGCGGGCACTGGTGGAGAATCTGTTGCCAGACACCATGTATGAGTTTGCTGTCCAAATCTTGGAGGGAAAAAAGGAAGGTAAATGGAGCATGTCTGTTTACCAACGGACCCCAGAGGCAGGTATGTATGCCAAAGGGCCTTGGGATAGCACTGGTCTTAGGGTTTGAGCTGTGAAGTAGGGCTGACTTTGGGGAAAGCCATAAATGTATAGTACCTTGAAGGGTAAAGGAACCCAAGAAAGCTGGTTAACTTCTACAGATTCACAGATTCACAGATATTAGGGGTTGGAAGGGACCTAGAAGATCATCCAGTCCAAATCCCCTGCCTGAGCAGGGGCACCTAGACCAAGTCACCCAGGAACAGATCCAGGGGAGTCTGGAATGTCTCCAGAGCAGGAGACTCCACAACCTCCCTGGGCAGCCTGTTCCAGAGCTCTGGCACCCTCCCTGGGAAAAAGTTTTTCCTTGTGTTTCCCCTCAACCTCTTGTGCTCCAACTGACTCCCATTGCCTCTTGTCCTGTCACTGGATGGCACTGAGCAGAGTCTGGCTCCATCCTCCCTACACTCACCCTTAACATAGTGATAGACACTGCTGAGCTCCCCCCTCAGTCTCCTCTTCTCCAGGTTAAAGAGCCCCAGCTCTCTCAGCCTCTCCTCAGCAGAGAGATGCTCCACTCCCTTCAGCATCTTGGTGCCCTTTACTGGACTCTCTCCAGTAAATCTCAGTCTTTTTTGAACTGGGGTGTCCAAAACTGGACACAGTACTGGAGGTGGGGACTCAGCAGTGCAGAGTAGAGGGGGAGGAGAACCTCCCTTGCCCTGCTGGTCACACTTCTCCTAATGCATCCCAGGATGCCATTGGCCTTCTTGGCCAAAGCTAGGGTGCATTGTTGGCTCATGGTCATCCCCATGATGTCTACCAGGACCTCCAGGTCTCTTTCTCCAGAGCTGCTCTCTACAGCCTCCAGCCTGTACTGATCCATGGCGTTGTTCTTCCCCAGATGCAGCACCTTGCATTTGCTTTTTGTTAAATCTCATTAAATTTAAATACCTCTTTCTCCAGGCCCAGGATAGATGTATTCCCCTGAGAAAAAAAATTGGGAAGACATACTAGGAGACCCGCTTGGATGAGCAGGGAGCTTCTGAAGGAGTTTTCAAAAAAGAAAGAATAATACAGTTCCTGGAAACAAGGACTTGTTAGTTGGGAGAATTATAGAGGGATAGTCAGGGCATGTAGGAAGGGAAGAAGGAAGGTCAAAGCCCTCCTAGAACTTAAATTGGCAAATAAAATAAAAGAGAATAAAAAGATCTTCTTTAAATATATAAGTGCTAAAAGGAAGAATAAGGAAAGTGTGGGGCCACTGCTGAATGACGCAGCAGTCTTGATAACTGAGGATGCAGAGAAGGTAGAGTTGCTGAACACCTTCTTTGCTTCAGTCTTTTCTTCTAAGACCAGCCCCTGTGAACTCCAGTTCTTGACTGAAGGGAGGAAAGCCTGGAGGAGGGATGACTCTCCACTGGTCAATGAAGACTGGGTTAAGGACCAGTTACATAAGTTGAAGATACCTAAGTCCATGGGCCCTGATGAGATGCACCCAAGAGTGCTGAGTGAACTGGCTGATGTTATTGCCCTACCACTCTCCATCATTTGTGCAAAATCATGGCAAACAGGAGAGGTGCCAGAGGACTGGAGGAAAGCCAATGTCACTCTGGTCTTCACAAAGGGCAAGAAGGAGATCCCTGAAAACCATAGACCAGTCAGTCTTACCTCCATCCCTGGAAAAATAATGGAGAGGCTCATTCTGGAGGTCATCTCTAGGCACATGCAAGAGAAGAGGGTTATCAGGAGTAGTCAGCATGGATTTACCAAGGGGAAGTCATGCTTGGCTAATCTAACAGCCTTCTATGATATTGTAACTGGATGGATAGATACAGGAAGACCAGTGGATGTGTCTGTCTTGACCTGAGCAAGGCTTTTGACACAGTTTCCCATAACATCCTTGTGGAGAAGCTCAGGAAGTACGGGATGGGAGAGCAGGTAGTAAGATGGATTAGTAACTGGTTGGACAGTAGAGTCCAGAGAGTGGTGACCAATGGAGCTAAGTCCAGCTGGAGATCTGTAACCAGTGGAGTCCCCCAGGGATCAGTGCTGGGTCCAGTCCTGTTCAACATCTTTCTCAATGCCATTGATGACAGCTCAGCACATTTGCTGATGACACCAAGCTGGGAGGATTGGCAGATACCCCTGAGGGCTGTGCAGCCATCCAGCCAGACTTGGACAGGCTGGAGAACTGGTCAGGGCAGAACCTAATGAGGTTCAACAAGGATAAGTGTAGAGTCCTGCACCTGGGTAAGAATAACAAATGACACCAGTACAGACTGGGAGGTGATCTGCTAGAGAGCAGCCTTGTGGAAAAGGACTTGGCAGTCCTGGTGGACAACAAGCTCTCCATGGAGCAGCAATGTGCCCTTGTGGCCAGGAAGGCCAATGGTATCCTGGGGTGCATCAGGAGGAGCGTGTCCAGCAGATGGAGTGAGGTTCTCCTCCCCCTCTACTCTGCACTGCTGAGACCTCACCTGGAGTATTGTGTCCAGCTCTGGGCTCCCCAGTTCAGGAGAGACAGGGCTTTGCTCGAGAGAGTCCAACGGAGGCTCCAAGGAAGCTGAAGGGACTGGAACACAGGCCTTGTGAAGAGAGACTGAGACACCTGGGGCTCTTCAGTCTGGAGAAGACTGAGAGGGGACTTGATAAATGTTTATAAATATCTGAGGGCTAAGTGTCAAGGGGAAAGTGAGAGCCTCTTCTCACTTGTGCCCTGTGATAGGACAAGGGGGAATGGTTACAAGCTAGAACACAAGAGGTTCTACCGGAAGGGGCTGCCAAGGGGGGTTGTGGAGTCTCCTGCTCTGGAGATGTTCAAGACTGACCTGGATGTGTTCCTCTGGGACCTGTGTTAGATTATACTTAGATTATGATCCTTCCTGGCAGGGAGGTTGAACTCGATGATCTCCAAGGTCCCTTTCAACCCCTAATACTCAGTGATACTGTGATACTGTGAAATGGTTGCCTGGGACAGCAAAGAGTTCAGAACATAGGAAACACATCAGTGCTGCTGCCTGTGTTCCTGCATCAGTGCCCTGGAGAGCACACAAGGCGTGTTGTGCCATGGCGAGAACAGGGGAGAAGATTTGGGTTATTTCCAAGGGACAGGTCGGCACCTCAGATCCCTGTGCTGTGTGTGCCACTTCCTTTGGGAGGAGCAGCCTGGCTGCTGTCCCTTTCTGTGGGCAGCAATTTCCAATCCTTCCTCCCCAACAGAGAAGCTGTGAGCCCCTTTGATACAGGGAACTAATCCATAATAACTGAATTACCACATCATTCCCGCTAAGCCCCAGTAGCAATCTTATTCAGACAACCTGTTCCTAAAAGTATGGAGTAATATTTGAGTCTGCTAGAGGCATGTCTGGATCTGAGCCAGGTGTGTTATTCACATTTATCTTTAAAATGGCCATATAGAAATTACTGCTCTAAGAAGAAGGAGCAAAATGTGTATGCTGTGTGGGTCAGCTTTTCTTACTGGCCTCTTCTGTGCATGGCTGTTTCACAGCTCCTACCAGCGCACCTGAGAATTTGGATGTTTGGCCACTGAAGGGGAAACCAACCTCTGTAGCAGCCTCCTGGGATGCTGTCCCAGAGAGTGAAGGAAAAGTCAAAGGTAAGTCATTCTGTTGTTTCATAAACCTCTCAAGGAGCTGGTTTCTTGAAGATGGACTGCTGCTCTGCAGCAAGCTGGAACCACTGACTGTGCCAGGAGTTTTTCACTTGTTAATAGCTTCCACCCAAGCAAGATTTTCTTGTTTCCAGCCCTGCGTCTCCACACTGCCACTAGGAAGCTGTCAACACCATGTACCTGGGATATCACAGAGCTTCCTAGGCTGTCACACATGCACACTTACCTCTTCTTCTGTTAATAAACAGGTCGAAATGGAACTCAAGAAGGAAGTTTCCCAAAGGATTTGTAACAGTTAAATGAAGAAGGAAAAATTGGGTAGTTGACAAGAAAGTGGGTGTGTTAAATTTGTGTGTTATTTCTGTTTTATCATGGGAAGAAAGCCTCAGCTTAAGAAGCAAGTACAAATAGTAATTTCAACAGATAGCATGCAGTAAGGCTTGTGTACTATAGTATTATTGTTCGTGGTCATAAAGCTAATTTGTCAGTGGCTGTTTACTTACATATTACTTTTTTTTAATTAAACCTTCCTGTCATTTTTTTTAAATTTTCCTTTTTCCCTCTGAAAATGAACAGGCTGATTTTTTGGCCACTCCTGTTCTCCAGTGGTTGACAAGATTGTGTTCTTGTGCAAGTTTCTGGAGGTGCCTTATCAGCACTGTAGCATCTCAGGATTTAAAAAAAACCCACCTTTGTCCTGGAGTGAAATATACCGTTTCTGCATGTAAGACCCACTTTATGTGTTCTTCAGGGCAGTGGTGGAATTTCTTCCTCTTTGAAGTCTGTAGGAGTATTGCCAATTGCTTCAATGGAGCTGCAGTTGTGTCCAAGAATTATTATTTCTCAAAAAGTAGGGTCATGCAGGGACATTATCTGAAATTTAAAATCTGCTCCTTTGGGCAGTCTGTAATTCTTTGTCCAGTTTTGTCTGCTGATCTTTAGACAATTCATCAAGGCAATAATTTTAAAGATACCTTATATTCAAGGGATGAATGCTTAAATGTATCTAATCAGTATGAATTATTACAGAAGAGGTGTCATTTTTAAACCAAATAAATGACAAAAAAGGTATTTATACTGGCTAAATGAAATAACTGAATTAGAAATTAGAAAATTCTCTTAGTATAGAAAGCCAGTACAGAGCCCAGGTACCAAAGTAATCCTAAATTAAAAGGTGAGAGCAGAGTGCAGTTCTTAAGAGGCAACAAGACCTTGCTCTGCTCTCTGCAGTGGTGCTTGGCCTTATCTATAGTTAAGCACAGAGTGACAGATTTAAATTTTGTTGGACAAATGTGCTATTGCTGCCCTTTGACAAGATGTGGTGCTGGTATTTCATGCTAGAAGTATATTTTCTGTATAAAAACCTCAATCATCCAGTCATGAATTTTTACCTACTGGCCTGTAGATTAGAATTAAACTCCCCTAAGCAAAGACTCAGCTGGAAAAAAAAAAAGTATTTTACTGCAGTAATATTGTTTTGGAGATTAAAGTAAGTCCTTTCTACGGTGTTTTTGTGGAGATGCTCCTCAGGCTCCAGCAATGCAGAGGGAAGAGTTTATGGCCTTTGGAGCTGGCAGAGCTGCTTTTGTATGGCTAGGGTCTTAAAAGTGCAGTGCAATTATAGCTGTGTCAAGGCTCTGTTGGAAGGGTAGGATAAGAAAGTAATTGATAGTAATGAGTAATGTCACAATATTTTAATACCGATGTCTTGAATAACAATTAAGTGAATACACATTTGGTTCTTTCAAATAACTTTGGTGGGAAAGAACATTTTTTAACATTCTTATTTTCTGTGAACATAGCTACAGTCAGCAACAGAATTGTGTGTTGTCCACCACTGTGAGCAATGGAACCCATCATGTCTTGTCAACTGCAAATATCTTGGTAGCTAATCAGTAAAATCAAAATTTCTAATGCTCTTGGGAAGTAAAAAATCTGCACATGATTTGTCAGTCACAGTGACACAGGTGTTCTGATCATAGTGATCCACGCTACCTAACATTTGCACAGTCTAGACTAGATTTCCATAAATAGTAGGACAGTGCATATTTTCCTGGCAAAGTTCATACATGTTTTCTGCCTCCAGAGCATTTTATGTCTGTAGGTTTCCTCTGTTATTTCTGATTTAGGCAGTTAATTTTATCAGATAACTCATTTTTCCCCCTTTATTAGTCCAGAAACAACAACAAAAAAGGTCTCCTGGTGCAGCACACCAAAATGTGCAGTAGCTGGTACTGTAACTTTCTCATGTCTCCCACACCTTCTCTGGAAATACACATGACTGTTGTCCAGCACCTCTTGGCAATAACTTGACTCTAATCAGCATTGTTGTTATGTATTTTTACAAAGCTATACCTGACATATTCTCTCTGGGTCATTGGGCATTGATATGATTTTGTCTGTTAAGATGAATATTTTCAACTTACTACATATATATGTATGTCTCTCTCTCTCTCATGTCTTTATTACTCCATCTGTTGACTTGACGTGCATTGCTAGTGTATTAATTTTAGTAATGCACGTTCTAATTCATCCTACCCATACAGTCTGTCCGCTGGAAACAGGACTGTTTTCAGTTTCCTCCTTCCAACCGTCTGCCAAATCATTTCAGAATACATTCTTTCATACGCCCCGGCTCTCAAGCCGTTTGGAGCAAAGTCCATCACCTACTCTGGAGCTACAACATCAGCCATCATCGATGGTCTGCAGGCCGGGGAGCGCTATATTTTCAAAATCCGTGCAGCAAACAGGAGGGGACCAGGTCCTCAGTCTAAAGCCTTCAGTGTTGCCATCCCAGCAGGTGAGCACCGAGCCATGCACCAATTGTATAGCCCACCTGTTCTTGTCTTGGTCCCACTTACAAGAATTCTTACTGACTTAGTTTCTCTGTACTTTGTCTAACCCATGGCATGTTACTATTCTAATACAGTTCCTATAAGCTCTTCATTGCTATGTTGTCCAAAGAGATGCTTGTAGCCAAGCATTTTTCTCTCTGCACCATGTAAAAGGACATTTTATGGATATTTTGATATCTTAACTAATAGCATACCTTACCCTATTTCCTGCACGAAGACACTATGTGTTCTTGTTATCCACAAAATACAATTCTTTGGATCTTTGGGTGAACTATTTCTGACAACTCCTGCTCGTGAAATTCACTTAAGTGTGGCATACTCAGGTACCACTCATATTTGCTTCCTGCCAAAAAGTTGCTGTTGTGGGGACAGAAAGTTTGCTGGCCAAAGCATCAGATGGGGTAATGCAGCACCATTCCATCAACGTGACTAAGCTCTGCTGAAGATTTGGTTTCACTGATAAGATGTCTCTGTCTCTTCTCAGATGTTTGATATTAATTGCTCTTAAGTTTTACCCAGGCAATGATAATTCCACAGAGGTACCTTTCTATTTTCTCAGCTGGACTCCACTGGCTGTTTAATGTGGAAATAATTCTTTCTTTTTTCCCCCCCCCCACAGCTGCTCATGAGGATTCAGTTGTGCAGAAACAAACAAATATTCAGGTTAATCCAGAGGCTAAAAAAAATGGGAATGCTGGCTCTTCTTCTCAAACTTCTGTTTCTTCAAAAGTCCAGCCATCACTTTCCTCCAAGCAATCTTCTGTTCGTTTACCTAATGTTAGTGATAAAAAGAATCTTCTTTCTGAATATAAGAATAAAATCTTGACTCGAGGGGTCCTGAGTAAATCTCAGTTGCCTTCTAGAAAGACGGAGGAGATGGAACCTGATCTCCAATCCACAGAGGTTACAGATAATCACAGTTCCTCCCAAGAAGCTCCTATGATGCCACCAAAAGCCCAGGATCAGAGGAGTGATGTTAGTCCCTTGTTCCCTAGTCGACCAGTCCATCCTGTTCTTGCCTCAGGAAGGACCTCTGTTCAAACCCAAACATCAGAAATGTCACGAAAGATGAGCACAGAGAAACATGAGCCACCAGCACTGTTACCATCGGCAACAGAACACTCTTCTGCCTTATCTGTTCCTAAATACACAGATAATGAAACAAAGCAACTGAGGCAAAGCAACACTGATGTGCCTTCTAAAACCTCTTCCCATGCTCTACCTGCCAGAAAGAATAGTCTTGAAGGTAATGTGGGAGGAAATCCAGACTCAATGCTGGTGAAAGCATCTTCTAAAACTTTAGAGCCTAGTCGCCTTGCTTTGCCATCAAGTCGGCAATCTGCTGTCTCTCACGAGGTAGTTCCAAGTCATCCCAGTAGGTCTGGCTCTCTAGGTCATTCATATCAACCCTCTTCCAAATCAGTGAATACCCATGCTCATCATAGCCGTAAAGAGTTTGACAGTGAAGAAGCAGAGGACAGAGCAGGACAGCCCAACCCTAGATCACAGCAAACAAGGCTTCCCTCAGGCTCCAGTTCTCTCACATCAAAGGATTCTAAATCACCTGCAGTGGCAGTCTCATCAAGGTCTGCTGTTTCTGGTCACACTTCACCTCACTCTCGCTCTCCTACCAGTGCCAAATCTTATGAAAAGGACGGTGATAAGAATTACAGAGAGGACTCCCAAGATGCAAACCCCTTATTTCCTTCTCTACCTTCTTCCAGGCAATCTTCTTCAGCAATCTATTCCAAGAGAAGAAATTCTCAGGTCAATTCTGATTCTCACCTTAGAGAAACACATGGTGAAAAGTCATCCCACTCTGCCTCAGAAGAACAAGAAAGCCAAGCAGCTTCTCCAGAAAAGCATTCTCTTTTGCAGTCTGCTTCCAAACAGAAGCCTGATGAGCAGGACAGTCAAGAGGTGAAAGAAATGCTTGCTCGATCAAAACCAAGTGTATCTTTGCCTAAAAAGATTTTCCCCTCTCATCTTCCATTGGAGAAGACCTCCAACTCAGAGTCTCCACAGAGGGCAAAAACCAGTCCTTCATTGCTGCATTCAAGGGGCCGGCGCCTCCCATCTCACATGCCATCCCAGAGTAAGGAAGAATTGCAGGAAGATGATGATGAGGACTTACCAGAAAATAGTGACAGAGCAAGCAGCCGCTCTGTGTTTCCTAAAGAGGTGTCCCCTTCTAGGGGATTACCTGCATCTTTCTCTCAGGGAAGTTCAAGTTCATCTCTATCAAAGCAACAGCAGACAGGTTCTCAGGTATCTTCCTACAAACCAAAACTTATTCAGACAGGTTCCATTTCTGCCAGTGTTACAGCAAAAGACAAACAAAATTATCCAAGATTGTCATCTACTTCTTCAAGACAAGCTCGTCCTTCATTACCTAATCATTCAAGGGTTGCTGCAAGAACAGTGTCCCGAACAGAGAAAAAAGATGTCCTGTTGCCTTCAAAAATGTCCAAAACAGAACTTCCTCAAAAAGTTCCTTCCTCTTCTTCATCTAAATCTCATCAGTCACTTTCTAATGAAGAGGATGATTATTACAGTGAATATGATCAGAAAGAAGTGGAAGAGAAACTCACATCTTTGTCAGCAAAATGGTCCCCTTCTGTTTCTAGAGGTAACAAAAACACATATGATGACACTACTGGAAATAAAAGAAAATCTGTGGACACGCTTCTACCTCACAAAGTAAGCTCTGAAGAGGAAGAGAAGGAAAAATCATTTAAAATATCTCCTCTCAAATCACCGGGAAGTTCTGCCATAGCATCACAGATTACACAATCCTCTAAGAAGCATACATCATCTAAACCAAGCTTTGTCTGGCCACGTTCTTCTACATCTACCAACACACACACTGTTTCTCCAACAGTTTCTTCTTCCACTTTTTCCCCTCGTCAGCGACTGTTGAACTCCAGGCTGCGGAGCCCTTCCCAACGGCAATTTGTTCGACCTCATTATAGACAAGGTATCATGTCTTTGTTGCAGTAATCTTACTGAATTGTGCTTTTCTCAGCATGAGCAGCTAGATGTAAAGTCCTCATTCAGAACAGACGTTCATTTATTTAGTATAATGTTCTACTTTTTATTTTTGTGGTTCTTGGGGAGCCCAGTTCATGAGCACATTGCCTAATTGGTGTAATGTAGTGCCCCAGACCTTTGGTTCCATGGTTTGATCTGCAACAGGATCCCATGATCCACAGAGGAGAGGAAAGTTAGGTACTAAATAGGAAAAGGACTCTCTTCCTTATGGAGAAATGACTTAAGTTCACTGAAAGCACATTTATACTCAGAATTTGACAATCTTTCAGGTATGTTGCTCTTCATTGTACAGATTGTGAAAAGGCTTTATAGTTTTATAGTGCTACTCTGCCCACACCTAGGCAGTAAAGTTTTCTCATGCTGTCCTGGCATTCTGTGTTTTCTTCAATTAATTTTTAAGCCACTTCCCTCTTTTTCCTAACTGACAGCTTGGGGTTGCACATTCCTGCACATCCCATGTCACCTATGGAGAATCCCAGGCAGTCTCAGTGACTTCATGAATATTTTTTCTGCCACCAATGAATGGACATCCAAATAGTATTGAGTGACCTAAGTGTTCTTGTAAATGCTTTCTATGCTATATATAGATAAAATATGTTTTGTTCAGTGAGGCCTCACGTTACACAGGGAGGACCATACAGCTGAACTATTTTATTTACTTGTGTCTTAGTCAGACTACGACTAAGACTTGTGGTCATCCACAAGTCTATGGGCCCTGATGGGATGCACCCACGAGTGCTGAGGGAGATGGCAGAGGTCATTACCAGGCCACTCTCCATCATTTTTGAAAGGTCCTGGAGAACAGGAGAGGTGCCTGAGGACTGGAGAAAGGCCA
>VYZU01086235.1:15592-28592 GCA_013401355.1 Ceyx cyanopectus | reverse complement strand
TATATATATATATATATATATATTTAACTTTATTGTATGTACATATTTTAAGATATCTTTTTTCTGGAAGCAAGTCTCTGAGGTAGGATGTGAAAAGTGCTACCTTTTCTGAGCTGCGGGACCTGCAGCTGCGAGCTGAGTGTGCCTCTGTGTAGCAGTGTGCTTTCAGCTAGAGAAAGAAAGTCCTTCCTTTTACATGTTAAAAATACAGTGTAGGGAGTTCCCACCTCCTGTCTTTTCAGTTCATCACTACAGGTTTGTATAAGGATGGAATTGAACAAGTGATTACGTTTAATAAAATTATTTCTTCCCTCACCTCCACTCCTGAAATGTTTACATTGATTTCAAACTTTTTAATGGCTGTAGTGCCATCTAGAAATGTTGTCCTGATTCCTTGAAAAAACAAGAAGGAATAAAGAGACTAAATAAACATGGTAGAAGCAAACTCTTAAGTATTTAACCCCTCCAGAAGAAACTTTTTCATGTGCTTGTGTCTGCTGTGTGAGTCTGATGATGTCACAGTAGTTGTTCCAAGCAGAAATGAAATGCCTTGATTGCTGAGTGTGGCAAGGGCTCTGTCTGCTCTAATTTATGTCCAGGTCAGTCAAAAAAATATATTTCTCTTTGCATTTAAAAATCTTTTTTGTAGATTGCAAAGTTTTCTTCAGAATATCATCTTGTCTTCTGTGTTTCAGGTTACAATGGCAGACCTAATCTTACAACGAAAAATGGAAATGGAAATGGAGAAGTGATACCTGGTAATAATGGAAAACCAAATGGACAGAGAGTAATCAATGGCCCTCAAGGAACAAAGTGGGTAGGGTGACCTTCTTTCCAAATTCAAGATGCTTTGGCCTTTTACTTATATTTTCATTAAGAAAAGAGAGAACAGTTTCCTCAGTCAATGAAGTTGTAAGGTGAGGTTGTATTCAGTGATCTAGTTTTCACTGTTCCATTGAAATCTAATGACAAATTCTGCATTTCATTATTTGAACATTTTAAATGTCTGATTTAGGGCCTGTTAGCTTGAATTTTCAACTGTAACATTGCTCCCATAAATTCAGTGAAACATATTTTCCTGAAAGTCAGTGGGACTTCTCAGAGACTTGGGGTTTGTTTGCCATGCAGTGTGAGGACTACCCAGGACAGCTGCTGTGAAAGATGGTTCAGCAGTGCTTCTCTCAGACTCACACTCCAGGGAGAAGCTTGTGAACAAGAGTATTGAAATGGAAAGTTACTCCCTAAGCTTCACAATGCATTAAATACACATACAGAGTTTATCTCTTAAGTATTTTGTAATTCATACAGAGATGTTCCCAGTGGTATTTTCAGAAGGCCTCAGATACCCTTGACAGGAGAGCCCCACTAGGTGCCTGCCTGGCCAGATCTTATTTTGTAAAATCCTTACCAGTGAGTTTATAACTAGTGAGCTTATATACAGGGATGGAACTGCTGTTTCCTGCATGTTTGCCCAAGTGTTGAGCAGGAGGAGACCACAGTCAGCCTCTCTGGCATCAGCAGAGCTGCTCACACACAGCAGGACACATAATGGCCACTTCAGTCTTACCATTTGCATTAGAAGAACATAAAAACAAGCATTTAGCATGTCACATTTGAGGGAGGCATTTTGAAAAACATGTCCAAAGACTTTTAAAACCAATAAGTGGACTAGCAAGGTCTTTGGGAAGCAGTGAGGCATCTCTACCCCACAAGAGGAGGGTGTTACTGCAAGCAGGGTGAACACCTTGTAAAGCAAGAGGATCTATGTCAAAATCAGGGACCTGGAGTGCTTCAGATCTTGTCATCTGCTCTCCTTCCTGCTACAGTCCCCAGCACCAGATGTGTGTCTTGCCAGCCTGGAACTGCTGCTCATGTCCTCGATCCCAGTTTCCTCCTGGCACTCAACACCTTTTGCATTTTTGTGTTCTGAGGCTCGGTGCCTGTTAGCTCACCTTAAACAGCATACAGTTCAGCTATTTTGGGTTGAAAGAGCAGTGACAACTGGATTTTAACTGTAGTTACCTCTTTAGTTCAACCTAGGCTCTTAGACAGATTTGGTTTATGAGACAGGCTTTTCTTTAGTCTCCTATCCCAATTAAAATCTTAGCTACTTTGTTTTCACTGCTGTTTCAATCTAAATTAACTCATAATTTTTTTCCTTTTTTTCTTTGATCAGTAGACATATTTTTAAGTCCCATCTTCAAAAGGACTCAAGTTTGTGCTCAAACTGGTATTACAGGAAACCTCCTTGGGGGTTGCACAGCCCAAGAAAATCAAGGGAGTTGCTTCCTTCCATGTGAGAGCTACAGTAGGTGATAGGAATTTGGTCGTTGTGCAACTACGGAGCCCAGCTCCTGGGGATTTTATTTTTTCAGCAGGGATTTCTTAGTGATTACTATACAATTAGTATACACTTTTGTAAGTCTATGGGTGCTGTAGTTACTCCCAAACATCACACTTAGCATTGGAATTTCCCCAGGATTAATTTTGCTGTGAAATTTCAATTCTTCTCCTTTTGTGTCAGCTAAACTTGAGTTCATCTGTTGTTTTTAGATTGTAGATCTTGACAGAGGGCTAGTGTTAAATGTTGAAGGAAAATACCTTCAAGATTCCCAAGGCAACCCTCTCCACGTGAAATTAGGAGGGGATGGACGCACAATTGTTGGTAAGTAACAGCTTACAGAAAAAAATCTGGGTTTTTTGCACATGGTACATGTCTTTGAGCTGTAGGGAGCTTCAGGCATCCCCAGATCCCATGAAAGCCATTTGGATTTGCTTGTACCTCAGGTCTCCATTAGGCAGTCAGCACCCTGCAGGACCTGGGGAGGCTTTGAGTCATCCTGTGGGGCTCCAGAGTACAAGTCAAGCAAGTCCATATCACCATTACAAAGGACTGCAGACCTGAGCCAGAATAAGGATTTGAGTTTGTTTGTATCTTTGTATAAATAGAAATATTTCCTACCTCTAGCACTGTACCAGCCATATATATATGTGATTTATTTTTTTTTCTAAACCAGAACACAAATAGTAAAATCCCCTATATGTGATCTGTGAAAACACTGCTTTCTTCATATCAGTCCAATCATATAGATCTCTTGAATGAAAATTTCAGTGCCTGCTGAACTGTTTACTGTGTTTGCAGTATATATAATTTGTCACAAAAGTTTAGCTGCAGTGACAGCATCTCACCACCTTATCTCAGTTTTTCCTTGCACATCTTTGACATTAGGGAGCAGAATATGGATTCATTATACCTTTCATCAGCAGTTCTGAGCCTGATTTGGATTTAAATGCAGGCAATGTTTGCACATTGTGATTCTGAAATGAAACCTCCCTGTAGCTTTCTCTATAAGTGTTTATCAAACAGCTGATAAAGTGAAAACCACTGTGGTTTATCTGAAGTTCTTCTGAACCATTTTCCAGCTTCCTTATCCGTGGCTCTTTGCTAGTTAACAACCTTCTTCCCTGTCAGCTTAGTTACCAGAGGCTATAATCACACTCTCAGTGCTCTTGAGGTATACCTGTTGATAAATACCATGCTAGAAGCCTTATAAATATTAATGGTGAGATTTTTTATGTTTATTTTTCTCTTCTAGATGGAAAGGGTGCTCCAGTGGTGAGCCCTGATGGATTGCCTTTGTTTGGACATGGCAGATTTAGTAAACCTGTAGCAAGTGCACAAGATAAACCAATAATAAGCCTTGGAGGGAAACCTCTGATTGGTCTTGAGATTAAGAAAACCACTCCCTCAACTACTACTACTACAACAACACCCCCAACAACTACCACAACAACTACAACAACCACTACAACAACTGTTACTACCACTACCACCACCACTCCTGAACCAACCACCCCTAAACCACCCTCAACTTGTCCTCCAGGCACCTATGGACAGTATGATGATGAAGGCAACCTGCTGCTAGGGTTTGATGGCCTGCCAGAATGCAATGCAGAAGGTAATTAACCTTGGTGCTTCTTTGGTTGTGCTGTTTGTACAGCACAGTTACACAAGTGTAAAGCTGGAAGGAATCTGACCCTCAAGATTCTGGTCCTTGTCATAAGGTAGGAGGTGAGATTAGAGCAGCTGAAGAAGGATTTGGGTGTTAATTTTGTTGTTGTTGTTCTTGTTGTAAAAGGTCAGCTTTCCCCTAAGCTGATTCTTTTTGTGGAAATATGTAGATTTCAGTAAAATTCGTAGCTTGTGTTGGATCCAGTCTTGTCACATCTATTAATGCACATGAGCACAAGTGTAGGCAGTAGTTTTGTGGTCAAAACTCTCACATGTAAGGAAGTTCTAATTTCATTTCAGGCTGGGGAAAGACCTGAAGACACTATACATTTTGTCTATTCTTTTTTCACAACAAATTCTGAAGAGTTTAACTTTTAAACCATGTTGGAAACAGTTTTTGTAAAGTGAGATTCTTATTCTCTTGCCAGTCCCCGGAAATAGAGATGCCTGCCTAGCAGGCATGTAGCACAACACAGATGAAGCTGGGGAAAGACAAACCTGGCTCTGCATAGATAAGGTGGAGAGTTGTACATTAATTTCTTTCTCATCTGAAAATATAAAACAGTGTTGGTACATGTTATTTCCCTGTTGCAGTTATACAAGTTTAGGATGTGGTGCTAAACTGAAATCCAAAGTAAACAAATATTAATGCACTAGAGTCTTTGGGTTGAGCCTGTTCCTACCAAGTTTTACCCTTTTATCACCTGAATGTTGCACTGCAAACCAGTTAGCTGCTTATTTTTCAAAACCAGATCAGGGAACACTATGGTAGTCTTCACCCTTTCCATTTGTAGATAATCCCCAGTTCAGTCACAACTGGGCATCAGCAGCATGGCCACAGCTGGGTTGGCATCAGATATCTGCCAGCTGCAGTAGCCAGTAGGTAATGAACCCCCCCCTTGCCTTTCCCCCATACACCTGTGCCTCTGAAGCCACAGTAGATTTACAAGTAGGTCATGTAGCCATGGCCTAGGAAGCTGAACTATGCCTTTGAAGGGTGCAGTCACATGGAAAGATTCAGCAACTCACAGTGAGGCTAAGGATGGCATCTTTAGAAAGGAGCAGAAGCAGAAGACTGAAAATTCTCTTTACCAGCCACCTCAGATAAGTAATGAGTCAGAGATGTTAATGCCTTGTACAGATGGAACTGAAATTATTTAGAGTGTTAATACCTCTCTAACAGTCCTCTGAAAGTGTGTGTTTATAGAAATGTGTTTGCATATGTACATGTGCACAAAAATGTGTACAGAAATGACCATCGTTAAATATTTCTTTGAAGATTTTTGGTTTTCCCTTTGGTCCTCTGCTTGTTCTTAAGTGTATTTACAAAAGTGTTACAAAGATGTTCTATATGGTCACACTGGTATTTTCAAAGTTGCCTAAAAAGGACTATGATTTTTGGCAGAATTGGAGTCCCTCCTGCTCTCCCAAGCTCCTTTTGCTTACCTTAAATTTTGCTTATATCCTGTAATGTTTTCTCTCTTTGGCCTGCGTGATTTGATTCCTTAAACTCTCTTCTGAGATTACATAAGAACAGTAGGAGTTCATTAAATATGCTGGGGTTAAGTGTAGGCTCCAGAAGCTGAACAACAAAAAGCTTTGCAGTATTATTTTTAGCAGAGTTGTGTGCTGGGGAATTTTAATGTAACTTTATGATCATTTAAAACATTATGCTTGGATTTTTTTTTTTTGCCTTCTACCCGATGAGCTTGCTGAATCCTTCAACTTTTCTAGAGTTACGGAAACTAGTTTTTTACACAGATTACATGTTCAGTGAGAATGGCCTGTAAGTCACTCTTAAACTGTCTGCCATTTTGTCTGCACACGTGTCAGAGTGGAAGACTGAAAGCATAAGGTAGTGCTGGATTTCTACTTCTTACCTGCTATATCTTGAGCAATATTAGTCCCTACCTGGCAATTATAAAAGTTTCTCTGCAGAGTAATTATTTAGGATTTTATTTTTCTCAGTTTTGTTTTGTTTTTTTGCCTCCTGGTGACCTGCCTCAGCATTGGACAAATGCAGAAGAAGAGCCTACCTCTTCCACAGAGGAACTTGTGTGAAAAAAAAATATCTTGATGTTATTTATTTAATGATAGCTTGTTTTGTTTAACAAGTGCATTGTCTGTTTCGAGGGATAAACAACTACTAGAACTATCAAAACATTTTATGCAGTTTTCCCATGACCATTTCCAAATAGTATCTTGTCTTTCCCTTTAATCTGAGTCTGGAAAGTACTTCACATCATTTAATGAGGTACTTTTTCTGCCAAAACTTGATATTTGTTGTTAAGTACTTTACTCACAAACTGCCTGGGCCTGCAAGTGCTAAAACACACTGCCAAACATTCTACTTACTCTTTGGCAAATTCACTTACTCTCTGGCAGGAATTTTGCTGAACCCAGTAGAATTTATTGCCAACATTTCACTAGATTCAGCAGTCTTTAACTTTAAAAAAGGAGTTTAGCCACACAAGCATGATTTGTCAGTGAAATCAGCTAAAATTTTTTAATGATCTCACCAGGAAAAAAAAGGTGGTGTCTTAACCACATGTTACATGTGATTAAAATCAAATTATGTTTCCTCAGTCCACTGTCCTTACAGATGCCAAAAGACTATGGCAAGTGGCCACGGCAAGACAGCCTCATTTGATATAGAGCTCACTGAAGAGCTGCAGCAAAGGATGATGGAGCAGGTTGGCAAACTGCAGCTGGTGTATGTACAGAAAAGTGAGAGGTCTTTTGGGAAGTACCCCTGCTGTCACCATGCCTCAGCTGATGCTAAAGAAGCATAGACAGTGAAGTAGAAGAGATTGAAAAACTACAAAACCAGAAAATAATATTATTTTTTTTTGCTGGATTGTACGTAAGCCACAGGCTGACTAGCAAATAGGTGTGAATTAATTGAAATCTGCCCATGAAGAACCAGATTTGTGCATATCTCAGCATCATTTACTTTGATGTAGTCAGAGGTAAGTTCACATACATTTAGAGAAGTCAAGTGGCTTCCAAGTGGATGATCTCAAGATCTGTAAATTTTGTGGCTCTTTGTTTTTTTTATTTCTCCACAAAAATATTTGAGAAGTTTTCAGTTTGAAATAACTTTTTTGTGTATAAATGTCTCACATTCTCTGTTCCTGAGCCTACAAAATCTCAAATACTAGCCTGTGGTTGCTAGCAGCCTGCTTTTGCTCCAGAGCCACACTGACCTGACACAGATCTCCTGGAAGATGCATCCTCCCAATTTTGAGTAGTAGCCCTGAACTCATTTTCCCACAGCAAAACTCCTAGCTACTGCAGTTAGGTACTCTTCAGTTATTCTGAGAGCAGATTGTCACTGTTATCTAGAAACTAGGCAGGTATTTTGTTTCTTTACAAATCATCTGGCTAAAAATTTTTATTTTAAAACCTTTATTCCAGAAGTATTTTATGAGGAGGGTAGAGATGAGAATTGAATTATTACAGCATATTTTTATTTCTTCTTCAATAGATACATTCTCAGGACTGGATTCAGATGTGACAGCAACTCCAGAAGCATATGTGATATATGATGATGGTACTGTTTAAAAGTTACTCGATTTGAGTTGTTTGGGGTTTTTTTGGTCTTCTTTATTTGGAATTGTGTTCAAGGGGGCAGGCTGGCAAATGGGAGCTTGGGCAAGCAGTGGTGAGGGGTTGTTAGGAAAGGTAACAGATTAAATGTGTTCAGGATATTGCTGGATGCATGTATTTGTTTGTCATCTCTTTTACTTGTGAGAGCAAGGTCTAAATCAGCAGAGTTTTGTAGAAACCCTTGCAAGGCTGAGGTGTGACCAAACCTGACTCAGAGGCTTGTAAAGAGGGTGCAGCAGCTAGGGCATGGTGTGTGGCTCACTGTTGGGACTGTGGCTGGTGACAAAAATATTTCCCTTCTCATATTTATGCCAAAATAAAATGAATCAAGCTAACATTTTCATCTTCTATTTCCTCTGAAGACTATGAGTTTTTTGAGAGTACTTTGCCACCTACCACAACCACTGTTACTACTACCACTGCTGCTACAACGACAGAAACAGAAGTTGCATATCCAGAGACTAGTGTTGTTGGCATTGGCCCTGTGTCAGAATATGATATTTCTGGGAAGAAGCGGTTCACTGGTAAGGATGTCCTTTCCTTTATGTAGCTTACTACTTGTGTTGCAAAGAATTCTTGTTCTAGAAAGGTCAGCCCTTAAGCTGAGATCCTTGCACAAACACATCCAACAGACTAGTGTGGTCCTTGTAAAGACTGCCACCTGGGAAACCCAAACAGCAGTACTTTGTTCATAGCTTCAGTGCTTGCATGGGGACCCACACCAATTCTGTTGAAGCAGAGCAAATTTCTTTATACTCTTTCAGTTTCAATTCACTTCTTTGTATTTTGCATTGTGTTTAGTTTAGCTGAAGTCAGAAAGAGAGTAAGAATGTCTACTCTGGAGCTGAGTTCAGCTCAAGTACTAAGGTCACACCAGTAGTTCAATTAGTGCAAGTCTCCATGTATGTGTGACAGTTCTTTTGGGGGAGCTAATTCTTTTCCAATGAATCATGCAACCCCAGTGGTTTTACCCACCTTGCACAAGCATGTAGATCAAATGTTTGCTTCAAAGTCCAGAAATAAATGGTATTTTGGATATAAACTTTCCAAAAAGTAAAACCAGTAGCGATAAATTTGACTTTGTTATCTTTACTCCGTAGAAGGAAGTTTTTAAAGGA
Source organism: Ceyx cyanopectus (assembly GCA_013401355.1). Taxonomy (NCBI): domain Eukaryota; kingdom Metazoa; phylum Chordata; class Aves; order Coraciiformes; family Alcedinidae; genus Ceyx; species Ceyx cyanopectus. The sequence goes on along the minus strand of VYZU01086235.1, from coordinate 19,853 downwards.
GCTCCCAATCCACTGACATGAGCCATGAGGCTGGGTCTTTTCTGTGAACCATTCAAGTGTGTTGGTGGGTGTCACAGCTCTGACTTCAGAGCTGCTCTGCTTCTTTGTCAAAGAAGCATCAGAGCCCAGAATGCTCAGATTTGGAGGTGGTAGAGCACTGCATTCCAGCCTCCACCCCAAACTGGTGACACCCCACAGCCCTTTACAAACGGCTGGCAATTGAACTGAGGTCAGGTCAGTTGCTGTCTCAACTGGCACTTCAGATCAAGTTCAGTTCAGGGGATCAAGCTCTGACTCATGTCCTGCCTTTTCCCTTCCAATATCCTCAAGCTTCATGTGGCTTAGAGTGGAGCTTTGCTGCTGGAGTAAAAAATTTCTTTTTTATATATACCAAGACTTTTTCCAGTGCATCTTCAGTTTCCTTGTCCAAACAATTTCATGATNGGTATTTTGTTTCTTTACAAATCATCTGGCTAAAAATTTTTATTTTAAAACCTTTATTCCAGAAGTATTTTATGAGGAGGGTAGAGATGAGAATTGAATTATTACAGCATATTTTTATTTCTTCTTCAATAGATACATTCTCAGGACTGGATTCAGATGTGACAGCAACTCCAGAAGCATATGTGATATATGATGATGGTACTGTTTAAAAGTTACTCGATTTGAGTTGTTTGGGGTTTTTTTGGTCTTCTTTTTTTTTAAATCTTACAGAAAGGGCAGGCTGGCAAAACCACGTTTTCTATTTCTACACTGCTGAGTTTTTAGAATTTTNAACAGATTAAATGTGTTCAGGATATTGCTGGATGCATGTATTTGTTTGTCATCTCTTTTACTTGTGAGAGCAAGGTCTAAATCAGCAGAGTTTTGTAGAAACCCTTGCAAGGCTGAGGTGTGACCAAACCTGACTCAGAGGCTTGTAAAGAGGGTGCAGCAGCTAGGGCATGGTGTGTGGCTCACTGTTGGGACTGTGGCTGGTGACAAAAATATTTCCCTTCTCATATTTATGCCAAAATAAAATGAATCAAGCTAACATTTTCATCTTCTATTTCCTCTGAAGACTATGAGTTTTTTGAGAGTACTTTGCCACCTACCACAACCACTGTTACTACTACCACTGCTGCTACAACGACAGAAACAGAAGTTGCATATCCAGAGACTAGTGTTGTTGGCATTGGCCCTGTGTCAGAATATGATATTTCTGGGAAGAAGCGGTTCACTGGTAAGGATGTCCTTTCCTTTATGTAGCTTACTACTTGTGTTGCAAAGAATTCTTGTTCTAGAAAGGTCAGCCCTTAAGCTGAGATCCTTGCACAAACACATCCAACAGACTAGTGTGGTCCTTGTAAAGACTGCCACCTGGGAAACCCAAACAGCAGTACTTTGTTCATAGCTTCAGTGCTTGCATGGGGACCCACACCAATTCTGTTGAAGCAGAGCAAATTTCTTTATACTCTTTCAGTTTCAATTCACTTCTTTGTATTTTGCATTGTGTTTAGTTTAGCTGAAGTCAGAAAGAGAGTAAGAATGTCTACTCTGGAGCTGAGTTCAGCTCAAGTACTAAGGTCACACCAGTAGTTCAATTAGTGCAAGTCTCCATGTATGTGTGACAGTTCTTTTGGGGGAGCTAATTCTTTTCCAATGAATCATGCAACCCCAGTGGTTTTACCCACCTTGCACAAGCATGTAGATCAAATGTTTGCTTCAAAGTCCAGAAATAAATGGTATTTTGGATATAAACTTTCCAAAAAGTAAAACCAGTAGCGATAAATTTGACTTTGTTATCTTTACTCCGTAGAAGGAAGTTTTTAAAGGAGCTCCCAATCCACTGACATGAGCCATGAGGCTGGGTCTTTTCTGTGAACCATTCAAGTGTGTTGGTGGGTGTCACAGCTCTGACTTCAGAGCTGCTCTGCTTCTTTGTCAAAGAAGCATCAGAGCCCAGAATGCTCAGATTTGGAGGTGGTAGAGCACTGCATTCCAGCCTCCACCCCAAACTGGTGACACCCCACAGCCCTTTACAAACGGCTGGCAATTGAACTGAGGTCAGGTCAGTTGCTGTCTCAACTGGCACTTCAGATCAAGTTCAGTTCAGGGGATCAAGCTCTGACTCATGTCCTGCCTTTTCCCTTCCAATATCCTCAAGCTTCATGTGGCTTAGAGTGGAGCTTTGCTGCTGGAGTAAAAAATTTCTTTTTTATATATACCAAGACTTTTTCCAGTGCATCTTCAGTTTCCTTGTCCAAACAATTTCATGATGTTTCTCTTCAGCTCTTTCACTGATAGTGCTTCTTAAGTCATCTTGCTGGAGAGGCTAAAATTAACTTTGTTGCAAGATCTGGAAAAAAAAGCCTTTAGGGCATGAAAACCAATAAGATAAACCAAGAAATGTTGGTTTGTGATCATTTCAAGGCACTGGGGAAATAATATTACCATTTCAACGAATTGTATTATTGCAACTGAATAAACATTTCCAAAGCATTTTTATAGTCCTTACTTTTTTTTACATAGTCCTTACTTTGAATGTTACAGTGACTTTTAAGGCAATAAAAGGATGGTTTAATCTTTTCCTGTATGAAGTGCAATTCCTGTATAAAGCTTATAAAAATAGAATTTACAGGTCAGGAGCACATGTCTGGAAGGTAGAGACTCATGACTCCTGGTCCCTTACTACTCAGGGGCCAATAATCTTTTCATTTAACCTGATCAGACTTTATGTTGGAATTACTGTTCTTGTTCCCTCTGTTGTTTCACTCCAGCTCCAGGACATTTGTGTAAGAACCATCGAGAAACAACCTCCAAACTACTAACAAAGTATCACCCTTCCCTGTCTCTTCCAGCTCCTTATGTGACCTATCTCAATAAAGATGCAGCAGCTCCCTGCTCCTTGACAGAGGCCCTGGAACACTTTCAAGTGGAGAGCCTTGATGAAATAATCCCTAATGACCTTAGAGAGAAAGATCTGCGTCCTCTGAAAGCCCCTCACAACATCACTGTTGTGGCAGTTGAAGGGTGTCACTCCTTTGTCATTGTGGACTGGGCCAAACCTGCTCACGGAGACATGGTAACAGGTACTCTTCTGAGGGCTGCTTTCCTGATGGGCTAGGGGGAAGGTTTTCTTAAGTGACTGTTTTTACCTTAAACTAAGGTAAAATTTCATTTTTACCTTTATTCATGAAGTTCCACTATGCAGTTTTCTGAGTTGAGCTGCTTTCTGAGGAGCAAGGAAGGTCCCATTGTCACCCCGCAGTGGCAGACTCACCAGCTCTTGTTGGTGCAGTTTTTTCTGAAGATTTTGGCATTGATTTTGTGCCAGTGGTTCTGAAGGCACTGCATCTTACCTGGATGGTAGTTGTGATATCACTTTGTTCAGCTGAGCACTTCTGCCCTCAGGTTCATCTCCACCACGCACACCTACCTAAGCCTGACTTTGGAGCATCTTTCACACATTGCTTCAGTCTACTCTGAGCAAAGGTGACTGCATAGCTGGATTAGGCTGGGTCCTGCCTGGCTGTGAGCAATGGTCTCTACAGGAGAAGAGAGTGGTCCTATACAGGAGTAGTCTGCCTGTAGAGGGTCTTCTGGCTTGGTGATCTCCAGTTTTTGGTAGCAAAATTAGGTATTAAGAGTTTATTATCTCCAGTGTAGTCTGTGTCCCAGGCTATGTTTACCTTGTTTTTACTGAAATCTCTGTCAATTATCAGTCTGATGAGCAAAGCTTAGGGATGAGGAATATGTTAAACAAGTGGATGAAATTAGATCTCCTTTAATGTCTTTAGATCTTTTGAGAGCCAGAGAGAAGTACAACTGACTTCAAGAATGAAGCTCAAAAGTTTCTGGAAAAGCACTAGATAAGCAAAATATTTCAGAAATTAATAACCCCTGTTTGTCAGTGGAACCCAAAGATCTGAAGTGAGTGTTGGAAAAGCCATCATCCAGTTTTTGAGGAGCCTCATCCAGCTCTTCAGCTGACAGTCATGGCAGAGGTGTGGGAGGTGGTGGAGCTGAAGCAGTGATAATGGTTGTCTAGGGAGAAGGTGTCACTTGAACAGGCTATGTGATGTCTGTCCCACAGCTTTTCATTCTTTAAGCATTCTTCAAGATCTAGTATCTTACCAAATGCAGTTTGCATAACTTTTTTTTTTTTTTTTCTAAAATAGAAAACCCACCCTGGTATTTGTAACTAAATGTCCTGGTTTGGACAGATATTATCTTGAATTTAGCAATGTGAGACCTGAAGGCATATAAGGAGGCAATAATT
>VYZU01086235.1:0-15548 GCA_013401355.1 Ceyx cyanopectus | reverse complement strand
TATATATAATAATATATATATACTTATTTTTACATGTCTATAGCATGTAAACAGCAATGTGAAACAGTAATATTGAACAGCAAAACAGAACAGAACAATCTGAATTGTTGGTCACCCTTCCCTTTTGATGACCAGCAAAAGGAAAGGAAAAAGAAATGTTTAAAAAAACCAACTTACTGGTTTTTAAATTAGCTTCTGCCCAGTCAGTGCATCACTTTAAAACAGTGAAAGGATTGCTTCTGTCATTGTTTTGCCTTCACTGTGTTTTAAATTAGAATTCATGCCTGGGTACCATCTTCTGATGTAATGCTCCATCATTATTAGCTAATGATAGTAAATTGTGGCCTGGAATTTTCCAGGAGAATTAGGTATGAGATCACCTTTCATATTTAAAGATGCTTCGACTCCTTTTAACTCATAAAATCTACCATGACACCTAGGCATGTAATTTATTTTAAATTTATTTAGAATCCTTATAACTATTTTATCTTTCCTGTTTACAGGCTATCTGGTTTACAGTGCCTCCTATGATGACTTTTTAAAGAATAAATGGTCAACCAGGACTGCAGGGACTACTCATTTGCCTATTGAGAACCTGAAGCCAAACACACGGTAAGGATTTGATCCACTCTTTTTCAGTTCTGTTAGAGAAGTAGAATACATTTTGAGAATTGTCAGTCATTTAAGGGGAGACCTCATCACTCTCTACAACTACCTGTCAGGGCATTGTAGAGAGGTTGGTGCTGGTCTCTTCTCACAGGTAGTGAGAAGTGATAGAACAGGAGGGAATGGATTCAAGTTGCAACAGGGTAGGTTTAGACTGGACATTAGGAAAAAAATTTTCACAGAAAGAGTGGTCACACACTGGAATAGTCTGCTTAGGGAGGTGGTTTAGTCACCATCCCTAGATGTGTTTAAGGGTCATTTGGATGTGGTTTTGAGAGACATGGTTTAGGGGTGAACTTTGTAGATTAGGGTTAGTGTTTGGACTCCATGATCCCAAGGGTCTTTTCCAACCTGTAATTCTATAATTCATTTTTCTTGACCTCAGTATAAATATTTACATCTGATCTGGATGTTACTCATTCTGACAGCAAATTGTTTTATAAACTGCACATAAGCTTTCATGGTATCTATACCTTATTAACGTTGGAGCAAATGACAGTGTGTACATGTATATATGTTTTTATATCACAGAATAATCATGGTTGTAAAGGACCTACTAGATCATTGAGTCCAACCATACCTACAAGAACAAAAAACACCTAAATACCTGATCATTAGAAGAAAAAAGCAAACATAAACAAAAACCAGAAAAAAAAACCCAAAACCAAACAACAACAACAAAAAACCCAAAACCACACAGCAAACACAATCCCTTACATTCCTGCTCTTAGAGTATGTCATGAAGCACCTTGTCAATTTGTTTCTTAAATACCTCCAGGGTTGGTGATTCAACCACCTTCCCAGGCAGGCTGTATATGTGTATATATATGTTTTACATTGTTTTATATATATATAAAACCACATATCTATAAGAGAGAAAATAATTTTTAAAATGCATTTTCTAGTCTTATCCATGATTAAATTAAATTTTAGGGGTGTGATGTGATCTCGGTATACTGTCAGTAAGGCATTTGACACCATTTCCCACAGCATCCTGCCAGAGAAGCTGGCAGCTCATGGCATAGATAGGAGGAGTTTTTGCTGGGTTAGAAACTGGGTGGGTGGTGAATGGAGTAAAATCCAGTTGGCAACCAGTCACAAATGGTGTCCCTCAGGGCTCAGTTTTGGGACCTGTCTTGTTTAATATCTTCATCAATGACCTGGACGAGGGAATCAAATGTACCCTCAGTCAATTTGCAGATGACACAAACTGAAGCACAAGTGTGGATCTGCTGCAGGGTAGGAGGCTCTGCAGTGGGATCTGGACAGGCTGGAGCGCTGGGCTGAGGTCAGTTGGATGAGGTTTAACAAAGCCAAGTGCCAGGTCATGCACTTTGGTCACAACAACCCCCAGCAACACTACGGGCTGGAGAGGAGTGGGTGGAAAACTGCCTGGTGGAAAAGGACCTGGGGGTGCTGGTCAACAGCCGGCTGAACATGAGCCAGCAGTGTGCCCAAGCAGCCAAGAAGGCCAATGGCATCCTGGCCTGGATCAAGAACAGTGTGAGCAGCAGGAGCAGGGAGGTGATTCTGCCCCTGTACTTGGCACTGGTGAGACTGCACCTTGAGCACTGTGTCCAGTTTTGGTCACCACAGCACAAGAAGGACATTGAGGTGCTGGAGCAGGTGCAGAGAAGGGCAACGAAGCTGGGGAAAGGGCTGGAAAGCCTGGCCTGTGAAGAGAGTCTGAGGGAACTGGGATTGTTTAGAGAAGAGGAGACTGAGAGGAGACCTCATTGCCCTCTACAACTGCCTAAAAGGAGGTTGTAGCGAGGCTGGTGTTGGGCTCTTCTCTCAAATTAGTAATGACAGGACGAGGGGAAATGGCCTCAAGTTGCATCAGGGGAGGTTTAGATTGGATATTAGGAAGAAATTCTTCACTGAGAGGGTAGTTAGGCACTGGCACAGGCTGCCCAGGGAGTCACCATCCCTGGAGGGGTTTAAAGAACTAATAGATGCAGCACTGGAGGGAATGGTGCAGTGGTTAGAGAAATGCTAGGACAAAGGTTGGGCCTGATGACCCTGGAGGTCCTTTCCAACCATGATTCTGTGATGTGATGTGGCCATTCCTCCATCCTGGTGTGTCCAAGATTTGATACCAAAGGACTGGTTGGGAGAAGTGCCACGTTTGGGCCTATTTTTGCTGTCTGTTCACATGAGTTGAACTTGGTGGTATATAATGAGTCCATGGCAATTGCTCAGAAGGCAGTTTGGCAGGAGCTTTATGTCTTTATCTTGCTTTGTGGGTTCTTGGAACAATTAATAGCAATTGGGTGGGAAATAAATGGCTGCAAAGACACTATGTTAAAATGCCTTGACAGATGCTCGTTATCTCCCATACATAGTTTTCTCTCAAATTCTGAGTCTGCAATACCTTTTGGTGCTGTCTTGGCCTAATTGAGTGCTCTTTATGTGCTGATGACTACAGTCTCATAGACACTGGTAGCAGGTGTTGCTCACATACTTGGTAATGTGGGAGATGCACTGGGATCACCAGTGTGCCTCAGTTGATGACAAGGTAAATATCAGAGCATCCATTTCTAGAATGGGCACATAGGGTTTGTGCCAGGGCAGAACAGAAGAGAAAAACAGTGTCTATATAAAGTATTTTTCTTTCCAAGATGATTTGTGGATGAAGGGGAGGTTCTGGAGTTAAAAAGCAGTTGATGGAAAACTTCAAGCTAGAAAAAATAGAATTGTTTGATCATGACCTTTATCTAAAAATTTAATAGATTAAATAATAAAAAAGGTAAAATAAGTTATGAAAAATCAGTGCAGTGTAGTGTTTGGGTCTCAAATATCAGCTGGCTTATTTTTTCTGACAGTGCTTCTTCACATAGACCTGACTTTATAATAGACTCACACACATCTTGCCCCTGCAGCTGCTTCTACTGGCCTTGAAACATCCAAGCACCAAGAAATCAGAGTATGCATTAAAAAGAAGGTGGTACTCACCTGGCTTCTCCCTGAAGAAGACTTCCTTTTTAAAAACTCTCCAACCAAAGAGTTCTGAGGATATGGCATCTCTTTGGGATTGCTCTTACAGCAGCAGAGTAACTTCAGCAGCAGTTAACTTCTTAGGTAGTTGCACCAAGGACATGTCCACCAAAGAACACCTGCAGTGTCATAGATCCAGAAAATAAGCAAAAATTGTATAGAGAGGCAGGATAAGTACGTGTAGGACACCCAAAGAATTAAAAAAAACCCCCAGAAATAAGATGTTACAGGAAAAATTTTGTGCCAATGTATCCTCTCCTATTCATTCAGCCTACAATGCTGGCAGTCACATGCTTTGGGATGTTTTCTTACATACTCAAGAGACAGAAGAACACAACCTCTTCTGAAGATTAATAATCCAAACCTCAGTACAAGTCCTTTACTGCACTTTCATGGCGTGTTAAAGCAATATTGCATCCACAGTAGAGAGCTACAGTTGTATGCTCTGCATCTGCTAGTGACCTTGGTATAAAGCATCATTGATACAGATGTATGGAGGGAGGTATGGGGCACAATTTGGGATTCACTTGTTATAACAAGATGGAAGAGGTCTGAGATCCAAACTCTGCTCCTAGATAGTTAGGGAAGCAGATGCTGACCCTCCTGCCTTTATATGAAAGTGTCTTTGTGACTTGAGGACACTTTTTCCCTAAATCTCTCTCTTTCTTCTACTAGTCTCAGTTCCTGCCTCCACATCCCACACTCCTGTACATCACCAGACATCCTCTTCACCTTTGTTCCTCCACCCTCACTCTGTCCTCAGCACAGACCAGGGAGTCATGGCCTGTGTGACCCAGCTTCCCCTGGCTGGGCTTCTCCATCTTGCTTCTCTGCATTTTAACCTTCCAAGTGCAGTTCCTCACCTCTTCAACATCTTTCAATCAAGTCTCCATTTTCTTCTGCTCCAAGTGTTGAAAGCCAGTGAGTGATGGCTTTCTGCATCTCATGCCAAGCATGGAAGGCTCCATAAAGAGCAGTTGCAGTGAAAGCCTCTAGGAGCCCTGCAGCTGCTGTCCCAGCTGCACTCATTGCAGGGTCATTGGTGGGAATTGAACTGCCAACATATGATACATTTTCTGAGACTTTTGTTAATTCCAGTCTTCAGAAGGTAACAATTTGGCTGTATTTAAATGCCATTTTATAGAAACAGCAAGGTTATATGTTCTTGCATCTCGATGAACCTAGTAACTCCCATGTTGAATATTAAGGTTCTGTTTCAAATTAGGAACATCCAAGCAAGCCCTGTTTGTTTTAAGCATATTATTTCCTCAGCATTTTACTGAAGAATGGTATAATCTACTGAACTCTGATTTACACTCTGTAGAAGCAATAAAGGCTTCTTTTTGGGGTCTGTGGTGGAGAAGGAGGATTCTTTACAAAGAGAAATGATTTGTATCAGCCAATCTCATTTACATTCTTCAAATCCTCAGACTGAATTGATTGCATTTTTTTTTGGTCTTAAAAATAACTCCCTAACCACTGGGAAAAGACCCCATGCCTAACTAAGAAAATATGGTGTGAAATCTAAAGTTAGTCTAAAACTGTTGTGCTTGCTTGTCAGTGCATTTTGTGAGAAACCTCTGATTAAGTCAGATTTACTGTATGCAGATGCTATTGACTGCTGGGTGTCCCATGAGGGGCTATTGGTGGTGCAATATTGTGGTGTGTGCAGTGTATCAAAAACAGGTTGGTATCTTGGCAGGTCAACCTCAGAGAAGATTTGAAGCTGTCGAAGAGTGTGGCCAGCAGGGCAAGGAGGTTCTCCTCCCCCTCTGCACTGGTGAGGCCCACTTGGTGTCCAGTTCTGGGCACCCCAGTTCAAGAAGGACAAAGAGCTACTGCAGAGAGTCCAGCTCAGGGCACCAAGATGCTGAAGGGAGTGGAGATCTCCCTGCTGAGGAGAGGCTGAGAGAGCTGGGGCTCTTTAGCCTGGAGAAGAGGAGACTGAGGGGGGAGCTCAGCAGTGTCTGTCAATATGTTAAGGGAGAGTGTAGGGAGGATGGAGCCAGACTCTGCTCAGTGTCATCCAGTGGCAGGACGAGAGGCAATGGGAGTCAGTTGGAGCACAAGAGGTTTAGGGGAAACACAAGGAAGAACGTTTTCCCAGTGAGGGTGCCCGAGGCTGGCAGGGGCTGCCCAGGGAGGTTGTGGAGTCTCCTGCTCTGGAGACTCTTAAGACACACTTGGATCTGTTCCTGGGTGACTTGGTCTAGGTGCCCCTGCTCTGGCAGGGGGGTTGGACTAGATGATCTTCTAGCTCCCTTCCAACCCCTGACATTCTGTGATTCTGTGACATCTGGAAAACATCTGCCCTGTGCTTAGGTTTTACAAACAAAATGGAAGTCTGTGATTAACCCATGTCATGATTTTTCTTCTGATTCCTGGTCAATCTTCATTTGAGTAGTGGATTTTTTCCATTAGTAAAACCCTGGTCAGCTTCAGTGGGCACAGGAGTTGGTTCATTGTGACATGTGAATATAAACAATGTTTTACAAAATTACTGTAAGCTTTAGTAAATCTTAGAAACAGAAGTCCTGACAAAGTCCCTTCCCTAACCTTAATCCTTAGTAATCACAGATAAGTGAAGCAAAGTGGTGGACAGCATCCACTCAACCTCTGAATCCAGTGTCCTGCAGTCACAAACATTTATTATGAAGAGGATTGCCTCGGCAGAAGCAGTTGACTCTCGAACATGGTTAGGCTTTCTTCTGCCTTTCTGCAAGAAAGCTGTGTCAGCACCTGATGGAAGTGGCTAGATAGTCTCATGATTTAAAATACTGTCCTTTGCCTCTGTATCTCCATGTGTCATCGAATCTTCTTCCCTGACCACTTGGTTTTTGTTCACTTCAGGGACATTTTGATCTCATGGTGCCTGCTACCAGTTCCAGTGTTGTACAGAGCATTTCACAGGAGGCTGTCAGACATTTATTTGGGGGTCACAGCTGCACCAGATGCACTAAAAAATGGTTGCCTTTCTGAACCTCTGCTAAAGCAAAGCCACAGTCTGTCCAATAAGCAGAATCAGCCACAGCTGGCTGCTGTATATCACCAAAGCACCATAAAAGAGATGCCAATGAAACCCTTGTCCTGTGGAAGTGGTAGACCTGTGTGACACATCTACTTCACGCCAAATGTGTAAGAAGCTACTCTACCAGCTCTTTTCTAGTATATTCTTTAATTTTTGTTGTAGATATACATGACTGATGTAGTGATAGGCCTTTTTTGGAGGGAGACACTTTGCACTAACCTTTGAACCTGAAGGCAGCTGATTTACATGTTTTTCTTCTGGATGAATGGTGCAATTATATGAGAAGGTTTTCAATTCCTGCTGTCTTCTCCAGGTGCTCATGGGAGGAAACCTGTTTGTCCTTCCTGATCCCCTCCCAGCCTCTTTTCCCCTTTATCCACCAATCCTGCTGGATGGTGATTATGTAGGGTGCTGTCACACTGGCTCAAGCACCCATGCCCTGCTCTGAGACACCAGGTCAGGCATGCTGGTTCCCTTCCCACAGGCAGCAGCCACATGTTCTGGGTGTACCCTCTGTTCATCCACCCTGGCTCTCATCTGGTGCTAATGGAGGTCCAGCAGCAGCCATCCCACTGTCCATGTGTCTGGCATGTGGCCATGGGCTCTGTCTCCTGCCCGGCCACCTACAGCATGTGTGGATAGTGCCCCTGTGCATCTCACAGCTCACTGGCATCCCATCATCTCAGCCTGCCACTGGATGGAGTGCAGAGCTGGGGTTCCATGCAGTCATGCCTTTGGAGAGGATGGAAATAAAGGATTTTAAGGATAATGTTTTTAAAAAACAGATGCTTCCCTAATTAACATGCTGAGTTTTTATCTCACTATGCAGATGTGAGTCCCAGCTGTTTAATTCCAACTGAAGAGAGACACCTTGAATTGTCAGAAAATAATTTTGCTCTAAGTATAGTGATAGGATTAGTCATATAATCTAAATGAATAAAAATATTGCATATTCATAACCCTGTTACATTTTACTATGGCCTTTTTTGACATGTCAATAGAAGTGGCATATAAACTCTCAAAGGAGATTTATTCTTAGGAAGAAAAGGGTTTTTTTCTTGCCTGCATTGAAAATGGACAACAAGCAGTATTGCACCTGTTGCTTGTTGGTAACAATTCATTGCAATTCTGCCTAAGCAAAATGTAATCAAACCACAATCAACTTATATATTACAAATTTTGTACATGTATTTATATGATGAAGAATGAGTTATATGGATACAAGATTTCTTGGCAAATTCTGAAGGGTTCTGACTAATGGAAATGTGAGATACCTGGTCCCAGAAAAGCTTTGGCAATTTCTTTTTTATGTGTTTTGTCTGAGAAAGAAATATACCCTGACTGCATTATTTTATTGACATTTTTAATACAGCAATCATAGCATCATTTATGTTTAAATCACAGGCCAGCAAGTCATGAAACCTGGCTGTCTTTCTGGCATGACTAGGGGCTTCTTGTGTATATAAGGCTTAGTAACTAGTTTTCCAATGTAGTGAAGAAAAACTTATAACTTCATGGCTGTTTTGTCCAGACAGTCAGGCAGGGGAGTTGGAACAATCATGTGTCTCAGGCAGGCTTCTATATACCTAGCAGGATACCTGAGTGCACAGTTGCCCTGAGTCCATAGGTAATCAGCTCCTGCCTTACACATTAGGCACGAAACTCCATGTGTTTCCCCACTTGAATAGATGCATGAAATTCTTGGTCTGCTCTCTCTGATTTCAAATGCAGATCATTGCACTTAAGTACCTCATGGGAACGTTTTGAGGTGACCACTAATACGTATTAAGTGAATTGAAAGAGTTGCTCAGAAGGTGCCACTGTGTTGCACCTCTGTTGTGACATCTCTTTGGAAGCCCTGGGAAGTCAGGTCTCCATAGTTGCCACTATGCTTTGAAGCATTATGGAAAAGATGTGGCCTGGAAAAGATTTTTCTCCTGCTCTTCTGTGGTAGTTGCACAAAGTGCTGACCTATGTCAGTACAGCTTGGTGCTGTGTTGCAGCTGTTTTGGGAGCCAGCATGAGGAATCCCTGCCCTGAGCCCCATCCCTGTTGTCAACCTTCTGCCCTGATCCAGGGAGAGAAGGTGTGAGTGGGTGAAGGAGGTGTGGATGAATGCAGGTGTCTCACGAGAGCATTGGCAACTTGGGGGATTTAAGCAATGCTCAGGCTGTGGTGCTGTGCTGCTGTGCTCTGGTGCCCAGAAGTAGAGGAGCACACATAAGGCTTTTTGCCTCTGTCCTCTTTCTCCAGCCATTCTAAACACTCAGAAACTGTGGTCAAGAAATCAAGGTCGATGGTTAAAACCACAGGCACATATTTCTGCCAGCAAAAGCACTGTGCTAGGCATGGGCAAAAAGCACATTTTACTATTTAATGTGTTTTCTTTTTGCCACAGTGTGTGTGTCTTTTAGAAGCAAACCATGAGTCAGTTGTGAGCATTGCACAGTCAATAATTACAGGCAGAACTGGCTGAAGAAGGCAGGAGTGGAGCTAGTTTCTGGTATGAGCAGCGGGACACATCATGGATAAGGGGCATGTCCCCTGGGCATGAGTGGAAAAATGTCATGTAGAGGGTCTGATCATACCTGTGCTCCAGGTCTGGCACAGTTACAAGGTGAAGCTTGTGCCATAGGTGAAGCCTAGAATATTTCAGTTCCTGTAGCTTCCTCCACTTTGATCTTACCTAGAGGGCCAACTTTTATGGAGTGAACAAGAAGATGCCCTGGAGACAACTGGCATGCTTCACAGCAAAACCCTGTGTTAAGATGACTGCCACCCTTCTGCTGAAGAAGCAGATGTTACTTGCACACCCTTTCAGCTTGCTTGTAAAGATTGGTTTGATTTTGCAGCAAAGCCTTTTGCTTTGCATGAAAAAAAACCATTCCTTAAAATGAAAAAAGATAATCACCAATATATTTTCCAAAGGACTGGTTCAACCATGTCCTCTCTGGTTTATCACTGTCAATAGTTTTATATGTGCTTAGCTGGTCCCACTTAGGCCGGAGAGAGTCCTTTCAGGAGTTACATCCAGGCCCCACTTTGTGGCTAAGTCCTTGAGAAACAGATATATCTGATGTTAGAGGAAAGTATATATGGTAAAAATTGAGTGGCAGACTAAAACCAGCAATTTCCTGCAGCAAGATTGTGTTGAATTTTCCTGCTGCTTGGTAGGCCGTAAATCCTGAGCATTTTCTGTGTCATTAAACCATGTTACACTCTTACGTTGCAAGGGCTGCTGTCATCTGTTGTGGACAGAGGGGAAGAAAGGGGAGTGAAGTTTGTAATGTGGATGTTGTCCATGCTTGGTGCATAAACTGCGCCAGGAGGCAACAGCTTCCAAGTGACACGAGACTGCCTTTGCTAAGAACCACACTGTCTCAGCCCAGGATGGGCATTGCAAGTGGAGCAGCACTGGCGGGTTTCTGCTCAGGATGGGGAGAGCTTTGCCACCAATGGCAGCCTAATGTTTCTAATGGGGCAGGCTCAATTTCACCTGATACCTCCCACTTGCTGGGACATTGTCATAGAAAACTATCCAGTGCTTGGTGGCAACCATCCCAGCAAATGAGCACTTGCTCTGATATGTGGGCCATGATTGGAGCTTTTGGAGATGTCTGCTTTTGGATGAGAGGATAAATCAAGGTCCAAATGCTATGTGGATATTACAGCAGCATGGAAATTTAGGTTTTTTTAATATAAATTTCCTTAAAAGAATGAAATTGAGCAAGCAGACAATAAAGGAAAACCTAAACTTGGGCACTTGAAAAACGCTGTGCTGGAAATTTTTGCAGTAAACTTTCATTCTAGTTGAATTATGCTAGACTGGATACAAAGACAAAAGGGAAAGAAGAAAACATTTATCTGGGGAAAAAGTAATCAACTACAACCCATTGTATTTGGAAATGAAATAAAATGTGCTTACACATATTCTCTAAGCGTGAGGATAATTTTACTTTTATCAAGCAAAGAATGGAGTTCTAGTGGCGAGTCCTACTTTGAGTCAAGCGTGTGATTTAAATACTTTGGGGGAATCAGTAAGGCAACATGGGAAGCTTTCTTATTTTACTCAACTATTTTGATCTTAATGCTGCTGGAGATTTTACAGAAAGGCCAAAAGCTTAGCTTCTGATCTCATGCAAATTTGATTCAGCTTTAGTTTGCAATTTACACTGCTGCATTCGTAGGAGTTGATCCGATTTAAACCTGTTTTGAGATCAGAATTTGATTTCCTTCCAACATTTTCTGTTAGCCAATTGCTATTGGTTGTTTCATATAAAGTGGATGTAGTTGTGTGTGGTTTCTGGAAAGGGGGATGCTATAAATAAATGATCCAAAAACATGCATGGGAGCAAAAGGAGAAATTTATCTGTAACAGCCAGCTCATAACCTGGCTTGGTATCCAACTCCATTTAATGCAAATAATGCTTGAACTCTGTGGAATTCTGCTGTTTTGATTCTTACCCTGTTTTAGTATTATTTCTAATTTAACCATTGCAGTGGAATAAATGATTTAATTTTATTTTCCCTCTTTTTGTTTCAGATACTATTTTAAAGTCCAAGCAAAGAATCCCTTTGGTTATGGACCTGTTAGCTCTTCAGTCTCATTTATCACAGAATCTGGTATGCTTTGCTTTTTCTTTTAATCTCAAATCTGAATTCCTAATAACAGATATGGCAGGGCATTAAGTGAAGCCAGCACGGTAATAATGGTAATTATCTTGAACTTGCTGCTTTGAGATTAATTATTTTTTTAGGTTGATTTTTTGTTTTTAGTAGAGCTAGGAAAATAACACACTTCTATGAAAATATAAGTGACATTAAAGTGAGCTTCATAGGAACATGATGTTGATGTAAAATACAAAAGACTAGTAATGTTCAACAATACAGAAGCAATGGGAAGTTTAATGTCTTTGATAGATTAACCAAACATTTAGTAAATTAGCTTCCTAATTGTGAACAGCTGAACAGTTGGAAGCAGTTATCTCTGGAAGAAATATAGGAAACAATTGTTCAATCAGACGGGCAAAGTTCTCTGTTCTTTTTTTGTCATGGCATTCTGCCCTTTGACAGGGCTAATAGTGCATTCAAGAGTAACACCCCCTTCTAAAAATAGTATGTTAAATGATTTATTTTTACTCATTTCTTCTTTGATTGAGCTGGAGACCAATGACTTCACTGAATAATAAAGGACAAAATTTTCAATTTTGAGTGAAGACTCCTGTCTCTTGCAAATTTTACCCTTTTGTTGACATGGGATTTATGGAATTGCTGCCTTTGCTCATTTGACTTCACCCTGTAGTGCTTGCTTCAGAAGGTCCATTAAGACCCATGGAAGTGAGTCTTCACAGAATGGAGACTGAAGCACAAGATAAGTGTCCTGAATAAAAATCTTCAGATATTTTTTTCTTTAGGGAGTAAGAAACTCACATTTAAATCCAAGTATAATGTTTAACATTGGACAAAATATGGCAGTGTGTCCAGGTGACCAAGAAAACAAGTATTATCCCAGCCTCTGCTCTCTACAACTACCTGACAGGAGGTTGTAGGGAGGTGGAGGTCACTCTGTTCTCCCATGTAACAAGCGATAGGAAAAGAGGAAATGGCCTCAGGTTGAGCCAAGGGAGGTTTAAGGTTGTTGGGTATTAGGGAAAATGTTTTCCCTGCAAGGGTTATGAAGCACTGGAAGAGGCTGCCCATGGAGATGGAATCACCATCCCTAGAGGTATTTAAAATACCTGAAGGTGTGGTGCTGAGGGACATGTCTTAGTGGGGTACTTGGCAGTGTAAGGATAATGTTTGGACTTAATTATCTTAAGGGTCTTTGCTGACATAAATGATTCTGTGATTCTGGTTCTCTGCTCTATCTTGCAGGGAGTTTTGCTGAATAGCTAGCAGCCGGGATAGGGATCTGAATGCCTAGTTTTTTCATCCAAAATCAGCTACCTTCTGAGCTTTATTTCACCATTTAAATCCACTAAATATAAAGTTTTATTTGCAGCACTGATCATTTGGAATGGCTCCCCAGGGAGGTGGTTGAGGCCCCATCCCTGGAATTATTCAAGGTGAGGGTGGCCAAGGCTCTGAGCAGCCTGGGCTAGTTGAGAGTGTCCCTGCTCCCTGCAGGGGGCTGCACTAGATGCCCTTTGGACGTCCCTTCCAGCCCTAGACATTCTATGATTCTATGATTTGTCATGCTTGTCAAAAGGTGCTTTCTAGCTGGCATAAGTACATAAAAACAGTTGCTAAATCCAGAGCTAGATGGTAGACTTACAGTGACAGAATTGATCAGAAGAGATAAAAATTGTTAGTTCAGAGTGCTCTTCTAGTGCTACTGTAAGATTTGAGGAATATTCAATAAAAAGTAACATCAAGTAGGATCAAACTGCTTATTTGAAATGTTCAGTCTTACTCCTGGTACATACTGAAGAGAATGGAAAACTGTTGTTCTCTTTCATCGAACTATAAAAGCTTTCTGGATTTTCTGTTCCTCATTGGAAGATAAGCATTGTGCTTTTTCTTCAGGTATTTTGTGTACAATAAGGATGAGTTAAATGATGACTGAAAATGCAGTGTAATTAATACAGTCAAACTAATGGATTAGATAACATTGTGTTATCCTTACTGCACACTTATTCCATCATTCTTTATTTTAAAAAGAGGGTATTTCATATGAGCAGAAGCTCCTGAGGTAGTGGACGGTGCTCACTGCATGGCCTGCAAAAATTCTTTAACTATGCAAAAAAATATTAAAAATACACATTTTACATATTTTTTTTAAAAGCACTAAAAAACTGTGCTAAAATGATGGATATCTGAGACTGATATTTGCATACAAGAGGTAGATTATGTTTCCCTTTGGAAGGCAGGCTTGCAGGTGTAACTTACACTTACATATTCAGAAACATATTGTGAAACTGTCTTCCTGCTCTGAAGTCCTTCTGAGAAGAGGAAATCTATTTCAGAGCTGGTCTTGAACTTTGGTACTGGTCTCGGTGGTGTTTTTGCAGTAGCAGAATCAATATACCATCCCATGGCAAGTTACATCAACTGAGAAAAATAGTGAAATAACAAGCCCTCATTAGCTCTACAAATTGGCAAGATGTGTAAATCCCACTTTCATAATGCAGCTAAAGTCAGTTGCTTTGCAACTTGACAGTCTCTCGAGTGACACTGCTTCATATTATAAACCAAGGTTTTGAATAATTTTTTTTTCTTTGTTTCATTCTTCTAGACAATCCCCTCCTCATTGTCAGACCACCTGGTAAGTCTCATTCTGCCATTTCTTTCATGAAGTGCATAAAACCTGTGCAAAACAGTTACAGTATAGGAGTTAGAAGCATGTTAACACAGTTTGAGTTCCATTTTTAAGCAGAAATGTAATTCATTGTGCTAAGTCACAAAACGTTTTCTGTCATAGAACCCCTTATTCTGGTTTTTGAAAAAAAATCATGTAAAGGTATGTTAGAATAAGCAGTTGATTTTGGTCTATCTTTTGCCTGATATCACAGCTTCAATTGCTTTGTGATAAGCACTAAATTATATATTTTTTTGTATCTGTGTCCTTACTTGCCTGATCATAACTTGAACAGCGGGTTTTCCCATGTCTAGCTGTTATGCTTATCTACACTGCTCATCAAGCCCTTATAAAAAAATTCAAGGATCTATTATGGACCTGAATGATACGCTACAAAGCGGTTGAGCTTGCTTTGCATTTCCAAATTTGCAGTAAGCCAGTTCAGCCCCTTGTCAGAAGAACTGATTTCCTGGTGCTGGGACCAACCCTGCTGACATGTGAATTGGTAGGGTAACCCCATGAAGCACATGCTTTTGAAGAGATGCAGGATGATTATTGCTCTGTCAGCTTTCCTAAGCAGTTCAAATGTTTGGTTCTGAGGCTTTTTGTCTACATTGTTCATGAAAACAATGTCCAGTGTCTTGATCCCTTCTTTGTTTTATTATGCTTTGTTAGTCTGTGTTTTCCATGTCCTCTCAGATGCCTCTGATGATGTACAGATACTGCAGAGCACACTGTGTCTCTGGCAGTTATTGTGGGAGGCTTCTGAGAGCTGGGGCCTTCCAATCTCCCCCATAACCTTCAGGGTTGTTGCTGTCAGTCATTTTGTGGGTCTGTTTATGGAAAGGAGGTGTTGGGTGGCTTAAGGTTCTGCTTCAATTGGACAAATAGAAAATATTTTTATGTGCTTGCAGTAGTAGAGATAAGATAGACCAAAAAGAGCTGACAGAGCTCTGGGAACCTGTGGAAGTAAAGAGCTTCTGGACATCCAGTGCAGCTCTTACAGGACATGCTAAGTTTAGCCTTTGGGATTTTTGGGGATAGGCAGAGGTGATGAACAAAAGCAGACCATTCACAGCAATAAAACTGCATTCACAAAATAGGTAGCTTAATGTTTTTTTAAAAAAAGAAACCTATGGCCAAAATCCTGCAATAGTTTCAACATGTGACTAATTGCATAAAGTCAGTTCAGCTACATGTCTCCATACCAGTGGAGTTTTGAGGATTGCTGATCAGTGGCTGTTTCTCATGTGCAAGTGTTTTCAGGATATAGTCCATGTGCCTAGTGAGAGGAAGAAAAAATGACTAACAGAAAAACTTTCAATCTCATTTGTAAACAATCTCAAAATAGCACTATAAAATCAGGGCTTTGAGTTGTAGCTGGAGAGGTAAAATACCAATTATCACACTTTTTGTGTAATTCTGTATACATTACTAAAACAGGAATTTCAAAAGAAATGATGTTTTCTTGGTTATTGTAAAGCAAACATTTAGGTAAGCCAGTATTTAGTCTTTTATGATCCGAGAGGAAGCTGAGGAAGTGACCACGAGATGGTGGAG
>VYZU01086226.1:0-13189 GCA_013401355.1 Ceyx cyanopectus | reverse complement strand
GAGCTGGTTTTGAATGGCTCACAGTCACAGCACGTGGCTTCCAGGAAAGACCAGTCACACTGTCCACAATTTTGTGTCCCTGTGTTTATGTGGTTAGTGCTGTGAAGGGCTGGCACCACAAGTCCTGAGGCTCACCTTTGCTGAAGTGCTTTAGAGCAGTGAAAATGGCAGGATACTGGATCCAAGTGGCAGCTCTGGACCTCTCTGGGTCAGCAGTGAGGTAGAACATCCCTTGCAGAGCCAGCTCAGAGATAAAACAGAAGACTTCAGACTTTGTAACCAGTAACCCCCTAAGGGAGACAAAACCAGGGAGGAGGTTGAACCTCTAGAGAGTCCTTTAAATGTGTTTATAAAGAAATCCAGAGTTTGTAAAATTAAACTTTTTGGTGTCTGAGACTTTTAGATTCCCACTCGAGTGTACCAGTCCTTGAGACAAGCTTGTTGTGGAGAGCTCAGTCTGCGTAGAACAGGTGGTGTTTTCCCAACTCTGTTGCCCTGTGGTAATGTTTATGATGTGATTTAAAAGGCTGTATTTAGTGTAAACACTTTGGTTTGCTTTCAGGCTTGCTACAGAGAAAAATTAAGGCTAGAATTTAGTAATTGCTGTACAGAGAGTGCTAAGAGATCCAGCATGTTTGGAAGGAAATGAGAATGCTTTAAAATGTTACTCTGTTTAATACTGAATGTTTCTTCCATGATTGTTCCAAATGTTAATCTCTTGTAGTAAATAGCCCATTAATTTCTTGCTCTCCCAAGGCTTACTCTAAACCTGAGAATTAAAAATAGCTTTCATTTGAAAGTAGAAGATTGGGAAGTGGAGTAGACTCTGGTTTCTTCTCAGAGAACCACAGTATTGGGTCTAGCAGAGAGCAGGGAGTACATGGCAGGCCAAAGTGATATGATTTATTATGGTCTCAGAATAAAGAGATGAATTGAGTCCAGGCTCCTAAAAATAAATAAAACCTGACCTGACTGTCCTGTTTTCATTCTAGCAAGAGCCAGTTGAATCATCTTTTGGGATTAATGGGCTAAATGATGTCACTTCTGACTATTTCCTGTCCTCCAGTATAAAAAATGAAGTTGACAGTACAGTGAACTTTGTAGGTAAGTACAGCTCTGCTTTTCTTAGATGCTAAGCATACAGGTGACTTTCAGAACCCTTTTCACTCTGTCCAACTTGAGCTTTCCACCAGCACATAGCACTTTGGAGAATGCCACAGTTGCAGCCCATTTTTCACTAGTCCAAACCACATGAGGTCCTGGTTGCAGTCACCCCACCACCTTGCAGAGACACCAAGCAGCACTGTGGTGCTTCCTAAGGTACTTAGAGACATGTTTAGGTGACTCTTCTTGACATGAGACTAACCAGTGTCACAGGGGAGTTAAACTACAGTCCCCATTGCTCAAACCTGAGGGTTTATAGGGTGCTGTTTTATTTGGAAGTTGAAACCTGCAGTTGAAATGGAGGAACTTTGTTCTTTTTACTGGCACCTGAGTAGCAGGGTTCATTCTCAACATCTCTGAGCTAACAAGGATCAGCACAGTCTGCATTTCAAAGCTGGTACCTGAGCTGTCACCTCAGTACTTGAATAATTGGTCCTTGGTAGAATAAATCAGCTGGGTTTTGACAGCTCTTTTTTGGCTGAGGTTGGCACTGCAGCAAGGGCTTCTGGAAATGTGACCCATACACCATTTTGTCTAGAATTCCACTTTTATATGTGACAAAAAAAAGTGTTGGAAAGATATGTTAGTCTTCTGCTTGGAGAGATGGCAGAATTTATGTGCAGTGGCTATTTTTGATGCCCATTGCTTAGGTCACAGGGCTTTGCATAGTTATTCCCTTTAAGTACTTCTGTGGCTGAAGGGTTTGTGAGTAATTTTCCTCTTTTTAATGGCAGGTCATTTAATCAGCTGTTGCTTTGTAAGAGTGTTAGAATATCACTGTTGCTGCTCCTATTGCAGAGGGGTTTGTAACTGGAAGGAATAGCACTGTAGTGCTACTGGTGCTTCCTATTTGCTGACTAACTAACTCATCAGCAAATCTGAAACCCCAATATGTAGACCCAGGGAAGAAGCTTCCTCCACTTAAGCTTTATTTTTTATTTTACAGTTTTAAAGTCAATCAGAGAACAATTACCAGGAGGCTTTGGAACATACCTGGTGTTCCCTAAAATCCATCAGTGAGAGTCATTTTGCTGCACAGATCTCAATTTTTTTTTACAGTACAATGTATCCTGAACTGCTGTTTGATTTTATGATGAGATGAAAGCATGTTGCACCTTAGAAAATCTCAGTAATTTAGAGGACCAGACCTGTAGTGGCAACATGAACATCTAAGAAAGGTGAAAGGCCTGTTGTGGAAACCCAGCAAGAAGTTCAGGGGAACAGAATTGAATTTCCACCTTAAAGGGCTTTCATTTTTCTCTGGACTCCCAGAATCCATTTTCAGGGGTAGAACAGCAAGGCTTGGATGGGTAGGGTAGCTCTCAGCCCATGTTGTTTAATTAATGGCTTGTGAAGTGTGCTGCTTATCCAAACTGGAGAGAGAAGTCCTTATTTAGGACTGCTAGCAGGATTTGAATGTAAACAGGGGGAAAAGGGTAAAATAGATCTGCTCTGCAGAAAGGAGGGAAGTCAGCTGGAAGGGTGGAAAGACAAACAGCACCATCAGTTCTTCTGACATATGTGCAGTTCACAGGAAAGTTGTGGCCTATTGCCCAAGTGAGCAGTAATTTTTGCTGTGCAAGTTATCTCTGGGGGTGGGTAAGAATTCTTCCAGTATTGAGGAGAAAGATAAAACAGATGGCTGCTGGTCCTGTGGCAGGGTTGCACAATACTGGTTTCTTCCAGATAAAAGCTTGTGTGGGTGCTCTTGCCCCCTGCACCCTACTCAATAAAAAGCTGATTGTTTCAGAGCAAGGAGAGGTGAAGTACAATGGAAATTAAATACCTGGAACAAAATTGTAGCAGGTTAGTTTTTTTTTAGTTTCAACTTTTTTTTTTTTTTTTAAAAAAAAAGCCAATCCAGTATGTATGTAATTTTCTTGTTGCTGGAGTTATTTAATAAAACACACATCTAAGCTTGAGGGGTTTTCCACTGATTTCCTGGCCCTTTTTGAAGCAAAATGATATGCAGTTTTTCCCTGGGAGAAAAACCTGTCACTTTTTCAAAAAGTTGTGTTCTAAAGATAGGAGACAGGAATGGATTGTTTGCATATACATGTGCATTCACATATATTTATTTTAGTTCATCCAGGAATAGATGCTATCTTTTGTCTTTTTTTTGAAATGAATAATTAGAGCACTTAGGTCATTTAACAGAAGAGTTTCAAGTTCTACTGTGTTGCAGTGCCTACATGTTTTTCCCATCATGGGTCTAGAAAAGAAATGTGCTGTCTGAATTTCTCACAGCACCCTGTTTAGACAGAATTTGTCCATATATTTTATATACGTCCATATTTTTGCATTCCAGTTCTGGTCTTCTGGTGCTAAGTTTACATGAGAGCATCCAGAGATCATGGGATGGTGGCAGCTTTCTGGGCAGTTATGCTTTCCCAGATTAGCAAAAAAAGTCTCTGAAATAAGCTAATAAATTACCCAGGTCTCCTTCAGAAGTCCCATTGAAAGCAGGTGGTGGGCATGGAAGAAAGTGCTGAGACAGTGTTGAAGACTCATTCAGACCCCAGGCAGGCTCTCAGGGCAGGCTATTAGAGACCCCCCTGGGGTCAAGGTGTCCATGTGTAATGAGTGTTTTATTTCTGACCCTAAGTTGTAGGCCAGCCACACCTTGATGGCAGCAGTGAGGAGCAGGTGATAGTTGCCAACCCTCCTGATGTTTGCCAGGTAGTAGAGGTGACAACGGAAAGTGATGAACAGCCCCTCAGCATGAGCCAGCTGTACCCCCTGCAGATCTCCCCTGTCTCATCCTATGCAGGTGAGTATGGACACCTTTCTCCACCCTGTTTTCCTGGAAATGGTTGGAAGACACTGGGGGAAAGGGGGTGGGTCTTCTGGCTGGCAAAGATGCAGCAATGTTGCTTGGGCTGCCTTCTGTGTTTTAACAGTACTCAACAACTCACACTCCTCTGCTCATTTCACCTTGGGAGACAGCTCTGAGCTTGGAAATGGAAGCTGCAGATTTTAGCAGGTGGCACACAGAGGGGTCTTTCCATCTTTTATTAGAGGGGTGTTTTCAGTGGTACAGATGATGTGCTGCAAATACAGAGTGTCCCTCTTGCCCTCGACTTACTGAAGATTAAAGGTTGTGTCTTCTGTGTTCCTCAGTGCCTAGCACAGTGGGTGCAGAGTGCTGAGGGCTGCACTGATGATCTGTAATGCAGACCTGAAGCTCAGGGCCTTGAGGGAGTGGATCTGTCTTGTCGTAAATAATCTGCAGACTAGAACAGCCATGTAGCAACTGATAACAAGTGCTCCCGAAAGCAGCAGAGCTGTGCATGTCTGGCTTCCAGTGTCTGGCTTCCATCTGGCTTCTCTGATACCTAAAAAAAAAAGGGTAAGATAAGCTTTTCTCCAAGTCAGGGTGCTGATGGTTTCTCTTAGGAAGTTAAGAGTCTTTGCCACTCATTTGGCCCTTAGAGACCCAAGTCTGACAGTGAGTTCAGAAGTTGTTAGCAGAGAACAGATGCAAATGCACATGTGGCCATGCTGTATGTCCCTTGATCATATAAGCCTTGTTTCCATAGGAAGCAGAACAAAACCATATTTGAAAGCAGGAAAAGTTTCAGATCCAACCTGTCCTTCCTTTTTTAACCAAGCCTCAAGAGGCTGGGTGCAAACAGAAATGTCATCTTTTTAAGCAAACTGAAGTATGCATTGTTTCCCATGGAAGTTCTTGTTTTGTAAATGGGTTTTCCTTTGACTTGTTAGGCTGAAATTACTTCCAGACACATATTTATAAAATATGTATTTAGTAACTTTTATCTTTGGGTCTGGGTAAGTGGTATGATGTTCTTTTGAATAGCCTCCAGTGCTAGTGTCACCATGTTGATAAACAGTTATCCTTCCCAGTGTGTTTAGTCTGTAAGGGCCAAAGCATTTAAAGGGCTTTGCAAAGCACAAGGCAGGAGGATGAGGGTTCTTTAACTTATTAGCAACTGGAAGTCAATGCCTTTGAAATATTTGTCCTCTTTCCAAATACTTCTTGCAAAACTTTTCCTGTCTACGTGAACTCCACAATGGTGCATTCTTATAACCTCAGCCACAGGATCTAAGTTCTTGGAATGCAAACAAAAGTCACTGTCTTGCTGTCTTGGTCTGGAAATCATGGTGGTTGCTTGGACTGAGATGAGAGAGGTGATTGGTGACTGGAGAACTACTCTGACATGACCAAGTCACAAGGTAACTCCCCTTCACTCGGTGCAAAAAACCTGCATAAGGAAAATGAGGTTGCCACTAAATTAATTCTGCTACAACCCTGTGTTGTCTTAGCATCCTTGTGGACTTAATCTGTCCTAATTTACACCAGGACCTGCTAGACCATAATTCAGATGATGATTTCATGCCACTGGCATGCTTTTGAGTACATCTCAAGGCAGCTCTTGATGATCCTGGTTACCCTAGCCAGAGACTGGCAAGAAGTGGAGCACTACAAGGTCTGTCCTGGGACAAGTCTATTTCACATGTCAATGAGCAGAAGAAGATGTTGGAAGTACACACTTGCAGAGTTTACAGGTGGCACCAAATAGGGAACAGCAGTCAATATTGTTGAGGGCAAGGCCATTTGGAGAGACTGCAGGAATGGCCCAGCAGAAACCTTAGAACATTCACCAAGGACAGATGCCAAATGCTATGCCTGGGAAGGAGGAGCTTGTCAGAAACTGGGGCTGATGGGATAGGGAGCAGCTCTGCAGAAAGGCATGTGAGCCCCCAGTCTGATAAAGATAAAAACAAATGTGGGGAAGGGCTAGCAGGATGATGAAGAGCTGGAGCATGTGCTCTGTGAGGAAATCCTGAGGGACTGGGGCTTGCTCAGCCTGGAGAAGAGATGGTTTTGAGGACCTCACAGCAGCCTGTCACTGCCTGCAGGGCTGGTGCTGAAAAGGCAGAACTGGCATCTTTACAGCAGTGTGTGGTGGGAGGAGGAGAAACAGCAGGCCCAGATTGAAACAAGAGAACTTGGCCCAGCTGGATATAAAAAAAAAATCCACCTTTTCCCCCACCAGGACAGGCAGGCAGCAGAGCAGGATGACAGCAAAGGTTGTGCTGCCTCCATCCTCAGAGATTTTCAAGACCTAACTGGGTAAGGTCCCAGGCAGAACCATCCAGCCCTGTAGCTGGCCCTGCTTTGAGCAAGATCTTGGGCTATAAACCTGCTGAGGTTCCTTCCAGCCTCAGTTGTTCTATGAACCTCTGGGGGTTTCTTTGTTGTTGTTTGTTTTGTTTTTTAAATGATGCATTTACCCTCGAGGCAGGAGTGAGGACTGGGGATCTGTGGTTTGTTAGAACCCCAAAACTTGTAGGATGCTCTTGTGGCTATTTCTGCCTTTTCTCTTGCTCCACATACAGTGGAACCATGGGAGCCTTGGCCCTGCTTGCTGGGTAGACCTGTTTGCTCTTGAGGTGTTGCTGCTGAATAGCAAGAAAAAATATGACCATGACAGCTGTGCAGGAACAGTTTGGCTCTTCTGAAACAAAAACAACCATAAAAAAGGAGTCTGAGCTATCAGCTGTCCTACAAAAATCTGTTTTATTTCAAAAGCACCTCTAGTTCTTTCTTGAGGTTACTCAGCCAAATGATATGAGTGGCCCTTGTGAGTTTTCTTGTGTTTTCCCTGACATCTCTGCAATCAGTGTTTTTTTAGTATTGACACTGCTGTCAACCTCCTCTTGTGTTTGACACTGATTCAAATAACCTTCTTGATTGAATTAACCTCTCTTAACTTTCCATGCCCGTGTGGCCAGCTTCCCTGGCTCTGCTAACTACAGTGCTGTCTCTTGCTCAGCATTTTGTTATGTATAAACACCAAGGATGGATTCCTTTTCAGCTGCATCACTCTTCTTTTGTTGCCACATGTTTCTTCACGTCAAGGAATATCTGTTTATTGTCCCTGTGTGGATTCCTCCTATTGATTCTGTCTCCAGGGCCATGTCTGCTTGGTACAGATTAATTTCTGCCTCTCTTCCCTCCAGTATGGCTTCATTAGCCAACTTAATCACATTGGCACAGCTGTTTTTACCTGGGCCAGCAAATGAGAAGCCATGAGGAGTGTTAGTGGCACAGGGCTTCACAGTTAAGAGTTCATGGTTCAGACTGCTCCTCTGCTTGCTGGACTCTGTTCAAGAGACTGGTGTAGGAAGTCTGAAGTAGCTGAGCTGCCTGCTTCCTAGCTCCAGAAGGACTTTGGGTGCAGTTTAGATCCTGGAGTGTGAAGCAGCAAGTCAGACCTTGGGTTGACAGCCCTCTGCCTCAATGCAATGCTTAGCTGAGCCTCCAGAGAAGGGCAGGGTGCTGCCAGTCTCTCTGAAGATGCACAGGGATGCCATCCATGAAGCACAGGCTGTGCACTCTTAGCACTCATGTTTTATTCAGGGCAGAGCATGAGGCTGCTCCCTGGGAAGGAAGGATTGTCACTCCTGGTCACAGAGCTGCAACCCTCCCTAACACAGGGAGAGGGTAGAAACTGAGAGCTGAAAGCTTCCTTGCCTGCTGTAATTCAACACAGCACCCCTTCAATTTCACCTATTTCTCTGTTCCTGTTGGCTTAGGGCGTGGGTGAGCCCTATCTGCTCAGCACTGGGGGGTGGGGGGGATGGAGAAAGACCTCTTGCAGATGCTGCTGGTAGCCTGGAGAGCTGCAGGAGCACAGCTGTTGTGCTGCAGCTGCATCCCTCTGTTTGGGCTCTGGTTGAAGTGAGGATGGTGAGGGAGGCCATGAGGCCAGATACCACAGCAGAGCTACTTGCTGGATGGTGGGTGAAGGGTTGAGAAGTAGGCTGAGGGGGCTGGGCACAGCTGGCAAAAGTGAAACAGTGAAAGGAGAGCAAAGTGTAACAACAGTAATGAAGCACCAGAAGTGACAGCAAACCCTTGAGGCAGCAGGCTAGCAGTTCATGAAACAAAAAACACACTTATCAGCTCTGGGGTGGAGTTGTTGCTGCTTTTGCAGGGAGATAAAAATAAGGATTTGGACAGAACTTTTCCTTTTGCCAGGCCTGGAGCTGCCAAGAGGAAGAGGGGGTATCTCCTGCTTGTAGGAGGCTTTCCCCTGTGGATGCTAAAATAACTACTGCCTGGAATTTTCCTTCTCCTGGGATCACAGAGACTCCCACCAGCTGTGACCTTGGTGGCAGCTGTTTGTAAAACAGTAGAGAGATGTTTTGATTCTGGGTGCTGTGGCACCCCAGCCAATCACCCCAGGGGGTGGCTGCTTCTTGTCCAATTGCCTGGAAGTTAAAAGGGTATAAAAAGAGCTGTAAATTAATAAACAAAGGCTTCTTGGCATCTTGGTGAAGAAAATAATCTCACTCTTTCTCCTCCTCCAGCAACTAGCAGATAAGCAACATTCCCCTCTGCCCAGAAAGCACAAAGCTACTTCTTTCCTGCCCTGTCTTCTCCAGGGTGTAGCCACATGAGCTGTGGTAACCAGGTGAATTTACCTGGGTTGGTCAATGTGGTTGGCTTTGGGTTGCTGTTGCTGTGGTAGGGGTGCATTTTTCTCTGTTTTTTCTGGTTGGTTGTCTTGACTCTGTTTGCTTCCACTTGTTGGAAGTGGATCAGGCCTCTGGGGCTTTGCTACTGTAGATAGAATAGCTTGAGTTTCACTTTTGTTTGTTTTGTTTGACAGAAAGTGAAACAACTGACAGCGTTCCAAGTGATGAAGAAAATGCAGAGGTGAGTGTTCTGGGGAATTGTAGCACTTTGGAGCATGGTCTCAAGAACAATGTCCTGAGGTGTTCTTCCCCCTTCACCTTTTGCAAGTCTTCTACCAGTAGTCATTTTAATAATAAGTGGGGGATTAAAAACAAAGTGGGAATGTTCAAGGGACACAGACATTTGGATGATTGTGACAGAACAGATATTTCTACAAGTTCTTTCCTCCTCACCTGTCCAAACTACAAGGAGGTGAATTAGCATGATAAGATGTTCTGGAGAACCAACATCATTGCCAGCTAGTTTGTTCATATGATGCATTGACATGGCTGGGCAGTGAATATTTTATCTTGTTTGAAAGCATGCTCACTTTAGTTTTCCTTAAGTGGCACCTGAACACATACAGTTGGAGGAGATGCTTAACAAGTATGATAGAAATGCAACTTTAATGTTTGAGCTGAGGCAAAAAGCTTTCCCAGCAGTCAGTTGGGTGTTGCTGCTGGGTGAAAGGAATCCATGGTGAAAATACCCACCTGGTGATTGTTTCCTGAGTTGCACCTATGCAAAACTTTTCTTATGGGCTGCCATCAAGGCACCAGACCTACTGATCTCTGTGACTATTCAGAGGCCAGTTGCTGAGGGAACTTACATGCCCTGTGCTCCTGCTGCATTTTTTGCACAAGTCCTCATGCAAACCTCTCTCCTGCTTGCCTCCTCCCAGAAAGCCCCCTGAATCCTCCTCCTTGAAGAGCTGCAGGTGGTGCAGCTCTGTAAGGGTAGAGCTAACCCTCTTGGTTAGGGTAGAGCTAACCCTCTTGGTTAGGGTGGAGCCTGTGTGCAGACTGCCAGTAATTACTCCCCAAGCCTCTGTTGACAGAATTTGCCATGGTAGCACATGTAATGGGGCAAAGACTGGATGCTCATCTTTCCTTGGCAGACCCCCTCCCTGTGATGAGTGCCACACCATCAAGTGACAGTGTTTCTCCCAGCAGCCTCACCTGTGCTGACAGTTTGGGTGGTGTTCTTTGAGAGGTCTTGGGTCTCTGTGCTTGCCTGATGGCAGGAGGATGCTCTCTCTAGCAGGGGAGAGGACACTTCCATTTGGAGCTTTGAGT
Organism: Ceyx cyanopectus; assembly: GCA_013401355.1. Classification (NCBI taxonomy): domain Eukaryota; kingdom Metazoa; phylum Chordata; class Aves; order Coraciiformes; family Alcedinidae; genus Ceyx; species Ceyx cyanopectus. The sequence continues at coordinate 3,244 of VYZU01086226.1, read as the reverse complement.
GGTTGTCTGTGTCCATTTTTGTCTTCAGCCTCCTGGGAATAAGGCCTTTATTTTCTGTCAGAGGAGTGAGCAGAGCCTCTTGAGTGCTGCAGAGCCACCAAGGTTTAGGCACATGACTTCAGAGAGAGCAAAGAATCATAGAATCATAGAATCATAGAATGATTTGGCTGGAAGAGACCTTCAAGATCATCAAGTCCAGCCATTAACCCTGCACTGCCAGGCTCCCTAAACCATGTCCCCCAGCACCACATCCACACGGGTTTTAAACACTGCCAGGGATGGGGACTCCACCACCTCCCTGGGCAGCCCATTCCAATGCCCAACCACCCTCTCTGGAAAGACATTTTTCCTGATATCCAACCTAAATTTCCCTTGGTACAACTTGAAGCCATTGCCCATCGTCCTGTCATCTTTAACTAGGTCAAAGAGGTCAACCCCCACCTCCCTACAGCCTCCCTTCAGGTAGTTGTAGAGAGCAATAAGGTCCCCCCTGAACCTCCTCTTCTCCAGACTAAACAATCCCAGCTCCCTCAGCCTCTCCTCAGAGGAGAAACTCTCCAGATCCTTCACCAGCTTCGTTGCCCTTCTCTGAACTCGCTCCAGCACCTCAACATCCTTCCTGTAGTGAGGGGCCCAAAACTGGACACAGTGCTCAAGGTGAGGCCTCCCCAGTGCTGAGCACAGGGGTACAGTCACCTCCCTGCTCCTGCTGGCCACACTGTTCTGATCCAGGCCAGGATGCTGTTGACCTTCTTGGCTGCTTGGGCACACTCAAAAGACACACTCAAAAGACACACTCAAAGCCAGTGGCTAGAGGCTCAGGCTTTTAGAGATGGGGTAGTTCCTGGGTGTTTCTGTCTCCATCTTGTTCCTCAGAGCACTTAGTGAAGTCCCATTTGCTCACACGGTCCTTTCTTCCTCCCCCTTTCCTAGGGACGGCTGCACTGGCAGAAGAAAAACATCGAAGGCAAACAGTATCTCAGCAATCTGGGAATGAGGAACACTTCTCACATGCTTCCCAGCATGGCGACTTTCGTCGCCAACAAGCCTGACCTCCAAGTCACCATCAAAGAAGAAAGCTGCCCTCTGCCTTACAACAGCTCCTGGCCCCCTTTCCCGGACATCCCTCTGCCACAGGTAGTGTCCCCAGCCTCCAGCAGCAGCAGCCGGCCGGACCGCGAGACGCGCGCCAGCGTCATCAAGAAGACGTCAGACATCACCCAGTCGAGAGTCAAGAGCTGCTAAGCCTTCGGTGTGGTTTGGTAGCTTTGGTTTGGTTTGGGTTGGTGTTTTTATGTTTCTTTAGGAGAAGAGGTTCACCCCTTGACGCACACGAGACAAAAACGTAAGGCAAAGCCTTGGCAATAGAAACCGTCGCCGTGTCCGCCTCCGGCGCCGGAGCGGTTTTCTCTCTCAGGACTCCAGTCAGCCCGGTCACCTGAGCCCAGGTGCGTGTCCAAGGTCCTGTGTGAGGCAAACAGCCCGAGAGCTTCGGCCCCCTCGCAGGTTCCACTGCTCATAAGAGGACCAACTGACCACAAGGGAAGCGGTTCTGCCGCGCTGCTTGCTGTCAAGGCTCTGATGGAACTGAAAGCCTCAGAATGGAAGAGAAAAATGTGAACTAGCTGGAATATTTTTAAATAAAGAAAAATCTATTGTGAATATTGTACATAGTGCAGTACTAGCAACGTTGCAGTCTGCTTCTGCACCTTATTAAGAAAGCACTTACAAAAAAAAGGCCTTTTATTACCTTGCTCTACTTAATGGCACATTGAAGGTCCCTCCCCACCAGTATTCTTTTCCAAGGCTATTCTTGCTAAAGTGGCTTTAAAGAATAGAGGAAAGGAAAGGAAGTTCCCACTTCCATGTGGATTTCATATGTTTGAAGACTGCTTTTCTCATGTTTGTTTCTAATCTGCTATGCTTGAATGCGGCGTGGTACAATAGGAAAAAAAAATAAACCTATGACAGAGATATTATGCAAATTCCCAGATTTAAAAAAAAAAAAGAAGAAAAATACTCTAATTCTAACCAGAGCAAGCTTTTTTATTTTTTATACAGGGGAATATTTTATTCAAAGTAAAATTCTAAAGTGAATATAATTTTTTTTAATCTTTTCTACAGCAAATTTATAATTTTAAGATTCAATCCTTGGTTATCAGCAGTTATTACATCCTTGTGGCACATTTTTTTTTTTTTTTTTAATTTTGTAAAGGTGAAATAGCTTTTATGAGCTCATGTAGCAATCAGATTATCCTGTGGATTGATAATAAATATGGTATATAGTTAAATTTTTAATAATCCTCTTGTTCGTCTCTCTTTTGTAATCTTTCAGAAGCCCCAGATGGCATGCATTTGATAGGTGAGTTTGACCTCTCGGACTAAGCAACTAGTGTGAGCTGCCTTTGCAATTGCTGGAGTGCTCCTCGGACAGGGTGGGGAGTCCTGTGCTTGAGGCAGAAGGAGGAGCTGGAGTTAAGGCCAGTGGATCCTGGGATGCATTAGGAGAAGTGTGGCAAGCAGGGCAAGGGAGGTTCTTCTCCCCCTCTACTCTGCACTGGTGAGACCCCACCTGGAATACTGTGTCCAGTGCTGGGCACCCCAGTTCAAGAAGGACAGAGAGCTACTCGAGAGAGNTAGGTGATCCTGCTCTGGCAGGGGGGTTGGACTAGATGATCTTCTAGCTTCCTTCCAACCCCTCACATTCTGTGATTCTGGGATTTTGTGAAAGGTGGCATGCTGGAGTTTGGCCTCATGTGCAGAGGTTGGGAGCTGGGGCACCTCTTCTGCTGTTACTCCATGGTTAGTGTTTCAGCAGGTGACCTGTGGAAGGCCATCCTCTGCCCGACAGGCTCAGCTGTGCTTGCCCCATTCCTCCTAGATCTCTGTTTAGCTTGCTCACAGTTTCCTTGTCTGGAAAAATCTCTTGTTACAGAGTCTTGAGCAATAACTCCTTATTAGTGCAATGAATCAGAAGTCCAATTAGCATAGGAGGGCCATGAAGATGGACATGTGGCTGGAGGACCTACCCTCTAAGGACAGGCTGAGTGATTTTACAGTGGCCTTCCAGTACTAAAAGGGGGCCTCTGGCAAAGATGGGGAGGGACTCTATCAGGGAGTGTAGTGATAGGATGAAGGGTATAACAGTTTTAAACTGGAAAAGGGTAGACTCAGATGACATATTAGGAAGAAACTCTTCCCTGTGAGGGCAGTGAGGTATTTGAAACAGGTTGCCCAGGGAAGT
>VYZU01086223.1:1922-14040 GCA_013401355.1 Ceyx cyanopectus | reverse complement strand
ATCCCAGTGTGGGCATCCCAGTGAGTACATCCCTGAGCCTTCTCCACAGTCTTCCTGGTGCTGTGTGGGGCCCTGAGCAGGGTGGGTCTCACCCAAGACACCCCTGGGAGCAGCTGTGCCCCCTGCCCTGCCCCAGGGAGGAGAAGCTCCTATGGAAATGGAGTTTTGCACCCAATTCACTTGGTTTATGGCTCAGTCACAGTTGAAGGGTGTTTGATTTTCCCATCCTAAGATGAGAGGAACCTCTCCTCAGTGTGTGAGGAGACTGAGAGCATCACACCCCTGTCCTCACCTGGGCCCCAGAAGCCTTGCCTTGCTGCTTTATAGAACAGCAGCTGGACTGGAGTTTTTTACACATTTCCTTTCTTTAAAGGTTGAAGAAAGAAATCAATAACTCTCACATCCAGGAGGTGGTGCAGACAATCAAGATGGTGAGTTGTCCTGTGAGCCTGCCCCAGCACGGGGTGTCCTGCCTGTGGCAGCAGCCTGCACCCCTCCTCTACCCCCAACCCCACCCCATTCCTGCTGTGCCCCTCAGAGCCACGAGCAGCCCAGGAGAGCTGCCACCCCAGGGAATTCCAGCAGGTCTCTCACCTGGCCAGAGTGCAGCACAGAGCCCCTGGGATATTCAAACGTGGGAGTTTTGAGCAGTGTAACCCCCACAGCTCATTGATCATGTCCAGACACTGCAGAAGGGGCAGGACCCTGAGAATCTGCTCTTTGCCCTTGAGACCCACCCCCTTACAGAGCAGACCCCCTGTGTGTGTGCACTGGGGCTCAGGGACTCAAGTACTCAGAGAGCCATTCCAAACTGGGATGAGGGGGATACTCAACACGTGCCCTAGAACCCCCTGTCCTGCTGTGGTGAGCTTGGGCTGCTTAAAGCATTTGTTAAAACCCCAATTTGTTCTTTTCCAGGTGACAGAAAAGACAGGCAGGTACCAGCAGAAACTGGAAGAGAAGCAGGCAGAGAATCTGAGAGCAATCAAGGAGAAGGAAAGTCAGGTAAAGGCAGAGGTGAAGCTCAGGGCTGTTCCTCAGCAGAGTGAAGGCCAAGCCCTGCAGGGCCCCATCTGTAATGAATGCTGCACTCATCCTACACCCAGATCTCAGCCACCCACTCCCCAGTGTGCTGGGAAGGATGGCTGCCTGGGGGGGTGGTTCTGCAGGAGCCCACACAGCTCAGGCAGGGGGGCTGCATTCAGCTAACCCCTGAAATGTAAGGTGTGATGGAAACATCTTTTGAAGAGATGAGTCTGAGCCCCTCAGAACCATCTCAGGGCTGCCATGTGGTGAACACAGAGCCTCAGCTCAACAGCCTGAGGCAACTCAGCACCTCCTGCTCTCACCTGCAGAGCAGCCAGAGGCTGCCAGGGGTGCAGGGCTGGGACCAGAGGGCTGCAGTGCTGACATCTGACCAGCTCAGGCTCTCAGAGCAGGCTGGTTCCAGGCTCAGCTGCAGTGGTTGGAGATTGATTTGAGGTCTCTCTTTGCAGCTCCAGCAGGAGGCACTGGCAGAGTATGAGGAGAAGCTGAGAACTCTGACTCTGGAGGTGAAGGAGGTGGTGAGGAACTATGCAAAGGCAGGTTTCCCTGGAGTGCCAGAGACTCAGCGGGAAGCAGCTCAGAGTGTTCCTGGGGCAGAACAAGGCTCTGTGGAACAAGGGGAAGAGAAGACCCCAGTGGCAGAGATGTCAAGGCTTCAAATAGCCCCAGCTGAGCCCCCAGCTGAGCCAGAGGTGGAGATTGAAGCCAGCATCTTGTGAGAGGTACCATTCCACTGCCACCACCACTACCCTGCCACTTCAGGGTGGTTTGTGGAGCTGTATGGTGATGTTAAAGACCAGCTTGACAAGCTACTGTTGCCCCTTTGGACTCTGGGGAACTCCTGAAGCCCTTCAGGAATTTACTACTTTGTTATCCCAGGTATTGGGAGTAGCCTGAAGAGACCACTCCTCAGAGGGGGGCTTTGCTCTCTGCTCCCACAGCCTTGGCACGGGGGTGTTTGAGCAGCATGGAGGGGCCTGTGGGTGCCCACAGCAGCATCTCCACTGATGTGTTGGTCTGGACTGACTCAGCTCCTGCAGCAAGTTCCCTCCTCACTGGCCACATCTTCTGGTCCCATCAGAGGGGTCTTGGAGCCAGATCCCTCTGCAGGAAAGTGACCTGAGTCACAGTCTCCAGCAGCCCACCCAAAGGACTCCTGCCAGTGCAGAGTGAAGCCTCCTGAGAGCCCTCCAAGCGTGGGGGGACAAAATCCTTGCCCTCTGAAGCACCACTGCTCCTGCAACACCACCTGCTGCTGTGCAGGAGGACAGAGCCTGGCACAGTTTGTTGTCAGCACCCCCTGTCCCTGCACAACTGCTGTCATGAGTTTTCAGTAGGTTGGGATCTACACAACAGAAACCAGCATTTCCACCTGAAAATGGGCATTTCCACCTGAAAATGGGCATTTCCAGCACTGCAGCTTTTCATTCTAACCTCCCCTAATCCCCAGGGGCTCTGACTGGGGCTCTCTCAGCCCTTCAGGGAAGTTCTCAGCCCTGGCTCCCCAGCTCCTGAAGACCCTGCCAGGCTCCTTGGGCAATTATAAGACACTGTCCAAGAGCCTCAGCATTGCTTCCAGCTCCCACAGAAACACTTGCAGAGTTTCTCATCCCCAGCAATTTGACATTTTTAGGGCTTCACTGAAACTTTTTCTCATGGAACTACATTAGTTCCATATCACAGGCTTAGGAGAACACCACTTAACAAGATTTCTTTTAACCTCTAGGGCAATAACTTTGTGTCTCTCCACTGCAGCCTCCAGAACCTCGTGCTGGTGAAACTCTCAGTGCAGTGATTTGCCTTTTCCAGCCCCCTTCTCTTGCTGCAGGGGTTGTGTGGCTTTAAACCCATCAGGGAGGAGAAAGGGCTAAAAAAGGAGTTTTTTCCCATCCTCTTGTTACTAAAACCTTTGCCCTTAATTCTATTAATCTGCAGCCTGATCTCATGGAGTCCCCACTTGCTCCTTGCCTTGGTCCTCAGGTTTCTGTCCTTTCTGGCCAGTGCCAGCCAATTTCCAGGGGAACAGTCACACCCAGAGCTGTGTCCACAGCCCTGTTACCCAGTGCTGCTATCAAACCAACCCAAAGACACCTAAACAAGCACCATGTGAGACATGAGACCTTCCCAGGCTGGGCTGATGTCCAAGAAGAGACCAGTACCTCCCCTCATTCATACTGGAATGATGTGTTGTACAGTCCTGACTTATTTATTTTCTTTAAAAAAAAATATATATATATATAAACCATTGCCTTTCTTAAACTGGATCTCTGTTGGGTTTTAATTGCACTGACCCTGGGCAGGTTTGAGCACCAGTTACTGCCAGGCACTGGTACCAGTCACACTGTGTTTCTCAGCCACACAGCAGTGCCATGGTTACTCCCCTCAGTGCATGGGTGGCATCAGAACCATCATCCCACAGTACTCAGTGTTTTACAACCTGAGATTGCAGATCAGAGCTGCTCAGAGCAGTTTCTAACTGTACCTCCAGGGCCACACCAGCTCTGCCAGCCCATGGCCAAACTGCTTGGTGTTTATTGCACCCTCAGCACCCAGCCCAGCAGACACACAGCCCTCCTGCTGCCCCAGCAGGGATGTGGCAATGTCAGCCACCCAAAACCCCTCCAGAGAAGGCTGTCAGAGGTTATTTTAATGGTCAATTCATCCCATCCCTATCCAGAGGGATCCAGACACCCAGCTCAGAGCAGGAGGTGGCCACAGGGAGCCCCCTCTCCCTGCCCAAGCACCAGCAATCTCTGCTCTCCAAACCCTGCCAGGGACTGGAGTGTTTCTGGAGCCTTCCCTCCCTGCCTGTAGTCACAAACTGCTGCCAAATGCCAAAGCTGCCCCTCCTGCCCCCAGCAGCTGTGTGCTCAGGACCCTCTGCTGCAGGCTCCTCTTGGTTTGAAAGCCAAGAGGCAGAGAAGGCTGCAAGGTCCACACACTTGCCTTGCATCTCTGAGCTGCAGGCGTGTTTTAAAGCATCTCAGCACTGCAAGAGGCTTATGAATAAATCAAGATCTATTTTAATTTAAAACACAAGTGCAAAGGATTCACAACTACAGACGAGCAGGATCGTTTGTTTCAAATTAGAAATCTTTTCAAAGCCCTGCTCTTTTGCATTAAAAAAAAAGCAAAAAAAAAAAAAAGCAGTGTATCTGGAATACAGAAACATTTTACATCAAAAATTTTCCAGTGCAGCTAAGGAGGAGCCAAATGAATTCATTTTGAACCAACTTCATCAGCCCCAAACTTAAACATCCAGGCTTGGCAACCCACCTCCCACCCCCCCTCCTGGCCCTGGGCAGGGTGGTGCCAGGAGGCAGCAGTTTCATCCTTCAGCAGGTATCTGAGACCAGGGAGAGGAATCACCCTCTGGAGATGGTCCTCTCACCCTGGGCCAGCAGAGCCAAGCTCTCCTCTCCTCCATCATGGGATGGTGGCCCCAGTGCAGGTGAATCCCACCCCAAATTACTTCAAGTAATCAACTGTGGCTTCAATTGTGAAGCAGGGTCTGTAGCTGCAGTAGAGAGGACAGAGATGATTCACATCTTCTGAGGAAAATGCAACGATGAGGTTTGGTTCTGAGACAGCAGGACTGTCCCAAGAATAACTTAAATCCCAATAAATTGGTTTCTGGAGTCTCCCAAACAGGACCCCAGTAAGATTATGCTCTCGAGACCTCACAACAGCACAGACCATCACTGTACAATGCCTGAGCTGGAGCCCAGCCCTCCACCACCTCAGGAGCAGAAAGTGTATCATACAAAATAGCTAATCCTATTCAAAACAACCAGAGCAACCTTCAGAGGGGAGGGGTGGTGGGGAGGGGGACACTGGTAACCAAGCAGGGCAGAACTTTCCCCTCCCCTCACCCTCTTCTGCAGCAGGGGAGGCAGAGGCTGCACGAAGGACTCTCCTGAGCATGGAAACCTCTCCTGGGAGCTGCAGGATGGCTGAACCTTTTCCATTCAGCCTCCTAGAGCACCCCCAAAGTGCTACCCATCTCAGGGCAGCATTTCCCAGCCTCTCAGGATAAAGGGCTGGGCTGGAGAGGTGCTGGGAAGCCAAGAGCAGAGCCAGGCTGTGACAGCCACTCAGTCCCAAGCAGAGATACTGGCAACCCCCAGCCCTGAGACCCAGGTGGCAAGAACCCCCATCCCCTCAGAGCCTGCTGGAGGCTGTAACCCCCCCCCAGATTCCCTCCCTCCAGCAGCTCATGAAATGAAGAGTGACCACTGAACCACCCCTGTTGTGCAGCAGGAGGGAAGCGTCGATGCAGGGATGCAGTTGGAGACAGAGACACACAGAGCTGCTCCCTGCTGCAGGTTTCCAGGTCCACATTTACCCCGAGGGAGTCAAAAATCATCTGTGAAAAAGTCTCAGAGGAAACAAACAAACAAAAAAATTTGTCAAGTCCTTGTGCATTGTTTGGGAATTTAAAGGGGGGGAGGGTCTGTGCCCCCCAAACGTACGTCTGAGGCAGCTCCAGTGAACAACTACAGAGACAAAAATCACATTTCTAACCAGGAAAGATTGTTCCATTGCCAGCAGCCAAGGGTTGGCAGGACCTTGCAGACATCCAGCTGAGTGGGTGCTGCACCAACCATCCTCTGGGAGAGGCCACGGGACCCCTGCCCCATCCCAGGGACACTGGTGGTCCTGGATCCAGTCTGCACTGATTGTCTTCAGCAGAAGAGAAGCCCCAGGAGGGAGAAGGGCAGGGGCAGGGGCTCCCTCAGGGGCTGCCACTGCCACGTCCCCAGCAGCAGGGGGTCCTGGGGGGCTCCCCACCCCGTCCCTCCTCTTGCCCAGGTGCTGTCAGCAGGTAGAGGTACGTTTTCTGTACTGCTGGATCAGGGGCACCAGGCACTCGGGGAGCCCTGTCTGGAGCAGGAAGGGGTGATCCAGGAGCTCTTGTGCTGTCGCTCTCTCTAGAGGGTCCCGGGTCAACATCCTTTCCAAGAAATCCCTCAGGACTGGGGAGGTCTGTGGAGAAGCAATGAACAGAGTCAGAGGGAGCAGGCAGAGCTCCCCCAGCAGCTGAGGGGGGGTCTGGGGGAGTAGGACCCTGCACAGGCCAGCTCTGTAACCCTGCTGCCTTCACACAGAGCCCTCCTGGCATGTCTGGGAGTGGCTGAGAGAGCTGTGCTGCCAGCCAGAGAGAGCTGGGCACAGGGGAACCCAGTGGAGAGCAATGAGGATGAGTGTGGAGTCCTTATCTGGGGAGGAACACCACCATGGACCAGTACAGGTGAGAGGAACCTTGGTGTCCTGGTGGACAGTAAGTTGAGGCCCACAAGGGCAAATGGTCTCTCCTGGGGGGCATAAAGAAGAGAGTGGGCAGCAGGTTGAGGAAGGTTCTCCTGCGCCTCTGCACTACAGAGACCACAGCTGGAGGGTTGTGGCCAGTGCTGGGCTCCCCAGTTCCAAAGGGACAGGGAGATACTGGAGAGAGGCCAAGGGAGGCTGTGAGGATGCTGAAGGGGCTGGAACATCTCTGGGGAGGAAAGGCTGAGAGCCCTGGGGCTGTTGAGCCTGGAGAAGAGCAGCCTGAGAGGGGATCTTGTGATCCCAGCAGGGAGCTGGGGGAGGGTGGTCTGCTGGAAACCAGTCTGCTGGAAACCAGTCTGCTGGAAACCAGTCTGGCACCCCAGGACAAAGTGGAGCAGAGCAAGACTGAGTGCTCTGGCTCTCACAGCCCATGGTGGGGCCACCTCACCACACCAGGGTGGCAACCCAGAGCAGAAATGGCTTTACCCCCACCCCAGTGGTGCCAGGACTGGGGCCAGAATGTCACCCTGACATTCCAGTGCTGCAGAGACAGGGAGGGGAGAGCAGCTGGTGGTGTCTGGGTGGATGCTCTGCCATCCTGCTCTGCTAAATAATTCAGCTCAGCAGCTGCAGCAGCCGTGGTGATGAAGCAGAGGGGCTCAGGGTGCTGTGGAAGCTGCTTGGTGAAGATGAGCCACCCTACCAACATCAGCAAGATAGAACTCCTGGGGCCACCGGGAGAGGCTTTGGCTGATTTACAGGACCAGGGGTTTGATTTGTGTGGTCAGGTTCATGCCCAGGTGACCTCCCAGTGTTAGGGCTACTTCCCAAACCAGCCACTAGCTGTCAGCAGCAGCTCTGCATCCACTGAGGGTGGAACACCCCACACGGATGATGGGATAAGCATCAGGTTGGAGTGGTCTCCGGTGTGCTCACCCTGTGGAAGTTCTTCAGCTTGGGGGGAGGACTGTCACGGAGTCTCTTCATTGCCTGGACTGGAGAATCACTAAAGTAGGGGGGTTCTCCATCCACCATCTCTATCACCATGATCCCCAGAGACCAGATATCCACCTGTGGGAGACATCAGCACACACAGTCAGAGCAACAGGTCCCTGCTTTGGCTCTCACAAAGACTACAACACCCCACCCGTGACAAACAGCACCAAGGGAGTAAAACCTGAACCCAACCTGATGCTCCTGGGCAGTTTAACAGAGGCAGCTTCATAGAATCATTGATATCATAGAATCATATCAGTTTAACAGAGGCAGCTTCCACCCAGGACTGAGCTGTGCTGGGGCTGCAGCACACACAGGTCTGCAAGCACCTGCTTGTGCTACACCTGGCTGGTCAGTGAACAAACCAAATCTGCTCTGTGCCACCTGCCTGGAATTTCAGAGCTCCCATCTGTGCCCTCCCTCCTGCCACCAGCTCATCTACTGATCCATGGCACCTCACAGGCCACTTCTTGCTGCCACAGCCCAAGCTGCAGCAGATGCCAGCCCGTGCCAGGCTGCAGGTGTAGGAGCAGAGGAAGTTTACACCTTGTTCCCAGAAGCAGAACAACCTGGTTTTTCTGCTGTGCTGTCATCACAACCCAATCCTTGGTCAGAGCTGTATTTCTGAGCCTCTGGAGGCTCCTCCCAGAGAAGCTGATGGGTGTTTTCATGTGACACTTCAGGACAATCTTCTCTACCCCTCCTGATCCCAGGGGGGGTTGGTCCCTTACCTCGGTGGTGTATGGGATCCTGGCAATCACTTCTGGAGCCATCCAGTAGGGAGTACCCACCAGGGACTTTCTTTTTGGCACATCTTTACTGATCTGAGCACAGAAGCCAAAATCTGAGAGTTTGACCTGTGCGAAAAGAAACGACCTTAAAAATAATTGTTCAGCAGCACGCTGGGAAACACCAAGGGCAAAAATCACAGGAGGAGTGAGAGGATGAGGTGCAAAGGGAGAGAGAGCAAGGCAGCAGCAGCCAGGAAACCCCCTCTGAGTGACTTACCCTTCCATCCAGAGTCAGCAGAATGGAGTCACTCTTGATGTCCCGGTGGATGACACCTTGGGAGTGGAGGTAGGACAGAGCCTGCAGCACTGACTCACACACCGTGGCAATCTGCTCCTCGTTCAGCCTGAAATCAAAGACCAGGGGGGGGTCTGCACGTGGCTGGGGACATCTCTCCTCACTGCCCCTCTTGGAAGCAGGCAGCAGTTTGGAAGCTGAGCTGCAGATGCAAACGGTGGTGGCCCCGTGTCCAGCACTCCCTCACTGTTTGGCTTTTGCTGCTGAAAACACTCTTGCCTCAGCAGCCAGACACCTCGAGTTTCCGTGAGTCTCATACAGAGAAACTGCATTTTAAATCATTTTAAAGCTCCAAACCCACTCTGCAAGCTGCTGGGCCAGGCAGTCCTGACAGCCCAGGCTGGGTCTCCACGCCAAGGAGCTGCAGGAACTGTTGAGACAGCATTTTGTTGGGGTTTTTTTGAGCCAATCCAGCACAGCTACTGTTCTCAGGGCTTGTTGTGCAACTTGATCCAGAAAGCATCTAAAAACACATCATGTGCCAGTGACTACCCAGGACCTTTAGAGCTTTAGAGCTGGACCCTTTGGGTTCCCTCGTTCCAAGGCAGTGCAGATTGCACAGAGGTTGCACTCTGGAATCTCCCCACTCTGCTGGCACTCTCACAAAGAGCTCCAAGAACCCTGTCTTCAGCAGCTCTTTGGGATGCCAACACAACAACCTTTATGATCAAACCCCAGTGGAAATGGTGGTAATTAACATAAATGGGGGACAGGAGCAGTGTTCTCTGCAGCCCTACACCCAGCAGTGCTAGAAGGTGTTCCACTGAAGGACCCAGCTGGAGTCCTTCTGATCCCCAGCCTGTCTCTAGCAGTGCTTTCAAACAGCTCTCAGCTGAGGACACGGAGCTGAGACCTCCTCCAGCCCAGGTCTGCAGGCAAGCCTGAGGAGAAGAGAGGGCCCAGAGCTGTGCAGATGCTCTGGAACAGGCAGCTCCCACACGGGGATGCAGGAGGTTGCTCCATCAGCTGAGAACCTGGCACTTCCACGGCTCATTTGGCATTCTCCACCTTACTCCAGCACCCTGCCCATCGTGGCTGTGCCATGCTGGTGGCCAACAGGCTGAAGGATGGCTGGGGGCTGCTTTGGCCAGTGGGATTTAACCCTCAAAGGGAGGGGGACAAAGGCCAACTGGGACTGCCCCAGCCCCCCAGAACCCAAGCTCTTCAGAAATGCTTTTCATTTCACAGTGCATGAGCTGTAGGAAAAGCTCCTGAGGATTACCTCAGTCCTGGAGATGCAAATCAGCTACCACCTCCAGCAACCACTCACTGAGGGCATTTTCCTCCCTGGGACAACTGATAAAGGCTCACAGCTGACTTTTGGTCAATGTTCTGGTCATAACACAGCCTGTTTCCATTATGTGGGAAACCAAGAATGGGTTAAAAGGTTCAAAAGGCTTCATAAAATACCTCACATCCAGGCTGAGGTCCCACACTGTAATTCAGTCTGGCTGGGGGATATAAACTACATAAGAATCAATTAATCAGAATATATAGAGAGAGCTATTTGAACCTGTAGGTCCTTTGGTTCTAACCCCAGCTGAGAGCTCCAAGAGTTCCCCTGGCTTTTGGGTCAGGATCCAGTGTAATTCCTGCCCAGGAGCAAAGATACAACTCCCAGTAACCCTGATTCTCTGACCATTTAATGGTGAATTGAAGCCACAGAATCATAGACTGGAATCCTAATGGTTGGAAAGATCCTAGATCCATCAAGTCCAACCCTCATCCCAACATCTCTCATACTATGATTAAAAAAAAAAAAGAGTACAATTGCCTAATTGTAATCCAATTAATCCTGAAATAAAGAAAGCTCACCCTTGGCCATGGTGCTCCCCAGCCCCATTCACAGCCCTGCACCAGCATCACCAGAGCACCTTGTGAGTGGGACTCCAGAGGCCATCTGAGAACAACTTCTCTGCCCTCCAGAAACACTTTGGGCATCAGGAGTGACTCAGTTGGTGTGGATAAGGAATTTAGGAGGGTGTCCAGCAGGTTGCTATCTTTAGGCCATGAATTTTGGGAAGGAGTCCAGATCTCCAGAGGACTTAGTCACAAATTCAACCTCACTGAGGTTGCACCACTGAGAACTCTGCATGCTCTTGAACACTTACTCATGGAGCTTTCCTGGCCAGAATTCAGCAGATACAGTAAAAACAAAACCTTTTATGAGCACTGGGTGTTACAGGGAAGGTCATCAGTGGGTGTCCAAAGGGATCAGTACTGTAAATGAGGGCCCTGCTATTATTGTGTGACTCAGAGGGATGAGAGCTCTGCAGTGAAGCAGTTTCTGGGCACTGCAAACACGAGATCTCTGCAGGATCCAGAGAACTCCACCCTGCTGGGCAGCCACACGAGTGCTGAGGGTGCTCAGCCTTTGCTCCCTACCTGATCTGAGACACAATGTCCGTGAGGGCTCCCCCCTGCAGGAACTCCATCAGCACCCACAGCTCCTCTCCCACCAGGTAGCTCTTGTACATCTCCACCACGTTGACGTGCTGGTAATCCCTCATGATCACCACCTGCAAAACACACCACAGACTGAGCACCACACAGATCCCACCCTCCACAGCAGCCTCAGGAGCCTCCAGTCTGGTTCTTCTTGGCACTGAGGAAGATGCCTCCAGCTTCTCCCCCCCCAGTCTGGTTCTTCTTGACACTGAGGAAGATGCCCCCTGCTCCCAACCAGTCTGGTTCTTCTTGGCACTGAGGAAGATGCCCCCTGCTCCCAACCAGTCTGGTTATTCTTGGCACTGAGGAAGATCCCCCCTGCTCCCAACCAGTCTGGTTCTTCTTGACACTGAGGAAGATGCCTCCAGCTCCTCCCCCCAAGTCTGGTTCTTCTTGGCACTAAGGAAGATGCCTCCAACTCCTCCCCCAAAGTCTCATTCTTCTTGGCACTGAGGAAGATGCCCCTTGCTCCCAACCAGTCTGGTTCTTCTTGGCACTAAGGAAGATGCCCCCTGCTCCTCTCCCCCAGTCTCTTTTTTCTTGGCACTGAGGAAGATGCCCCCAGCTCCTCTCTCCTCCTGGGCAGCCGAAGCTGTACCCTGGGCATCAGGAGCCCAGCCCCCCTGTCTCACCTCGTTGAAGAGGAGCTCCCTGCGCTGCTGCTTTCTCAGGTCCATCATTTTCACCGCCACCTGCCGGCCCGAGTGCTTCTCCCGAGCGATGCAGACGATGCCCGTGGAGCCCTCGCCGATCTTCACGTAATTCTCCAGCATAGTCCGGGGGTCCCCCTGGTCCACGACCATCCTGAGGGCAGCTTTGAACTGCTCGTGGGTCACGACCAGCGGGTCGTCGCCGGGCAGCTGCCCCTTCGGCGCCGAGTCCTGCGGCAGGTGGAGGTTGCTGGAGCTGCTCTGAGTCTGCCTGTTGCGGGGGGACCCCGCGGGGGAGGGTCTGCCCGGGGGTCCCGCTGCCGGCTCCGCCGCCGGGGAGCGCTGCGGGGTCCCGGAGTCCGAGATGCCCCGGGGGAAATCCGATGGGGGCTGCTCCGAGGGGAGGGACTGGGCTTTGGCCGCCGGGCTGCACGGGGAACCCCACTGCTGCGGCCTGAAGAAGGCAGAGGGCTTTGGGAGGAGGAAATATGCGAGTGGGAGGGAGGGAGAGAGAAAGAGAGATAAAAAAGAGAGAGAAAAAAAAGAGAGAAAAAAAAGAGAGAAAAAAAAGAGAGAAAAAAAAGAGAGAAAAAAAAGAGAGAAAAAAAAGAGAGAAAAAA